>AXCO02006988.1:0-17027 GCA_000473525.2 Anopheles melas | reverse complement strand
GCTATCTTCTTCCAGGGTAAGACAATCGATCGTGAGCTACAGCTGAAGCACCAGATGTACCAGCAGCAGCTGCACC
Source organism: Anopheles melas (assembly GCA_000473525.2). NCBI lineage: Eukaryota > Metazoa > Arthropoda > Insecta > Diptera > Culicidae > Anopheles > Anopheles melas. Next base: position 16,951 of record AXCO02006988.1, on the reverse strand, counting down.
AGACGGCCCACTCGACCACGCCGACGCCGGTAGCGAAACTGCGCACGCAGAAGCTGACCCGTCCCCGGCCGAAAACGATTCACGTCGAGTCCGGCTCGGTCGATCTGAGCGAAGCGTCCAGCCTGAGCAGTCGGGGCAAGAAGGGCTCCAACTCGAATTTGACCGGTAAGTGTGCACGTGTGTATGCTGTGTGGCTTCAGCTTACTAAACGCAGATCGCAAAATAAGAGAGACCAACAGCGCATCCATGTGTTGTTGAAGCAGCAACAATCCTCCCGTTTAGTTCTGCTTTGGTTGTTGCGCGTTCTGTTATACCTTTTAATTGATTTAATTTGATTTGATTTTTATACGTGTTTTGTTTTTTTTGTTACGTTTTCCTTTCTTTTCTGGATTCAATGCCGTGTGCCACCTTGTGCGAATGTTTTTGCGTCTGTTTGCGTATGTGCGTGTGTGTGTGTGTCCCGTTGATGTGAATCCCGTTTCGCGTGGCTTCGTATTATGATTTCGATGATCTACACGACGATCCTGCCTTGTTTACTACCCTTCCGCGGTGCCTCAGGTCTCGGTATGCACAGTGCCTCGAACACGATACGCCGAGATTACTACCGGGGATCACAGGATTCATTAGCAATCAGAGGTAATGTTATGTTTTGGTTTTCTTATTTCGTACCGTTTTCTTTAAATATGTTTCTACACGTGACAAGTTCTACACCTGATGAGAAAGCAGATCGTGAGACATTTATTTTCAGTTGATTTGATTTATTCGTTGTTTTGTTCTTATTATGCAATGTGTTTGTAAGGGTGAGAATGAATAGTTATGCTGTGACGTTTATCGTTTTCGTTGTAACGGAAAATGATTTATTTTAATTATTATTCTTGTTGTAAGTCTATACTAACATCGGTCACCAATTGGAGGTTCGTTCGTTTGGTTTCTTATTGGAATGTAACTATTTCTAATTGCGCTGGTTTTACTTGTTAACGCCGTTCTTTCAAAATGTTAATATGAACAAACCCGAAGAGTTTTATATATATACAAACCGGAACCGTATGCAGTATGGTCGCCTTGGTGTAGTGTTAAGGTCACTGTTTACCGCTTAGTAATTTTAAACTATATAAAAAATGAAAAAGTGCTGTGTTACATTAGGGTTGGTTGTAAATTTAGCTAATCAATTTAATATTTATTTTTCTTTCTTCTTCTATCTTCAATCACACACTTGCTTTATGCACCCACCGTATGTACCTGTAACTATTCTAATCCAAAATAATAATCAACAACAACGACGTTGTTGTGTCCACCGATGTCAACATTCTGTACTCTGCTATATCACGCTCTACTGTATCGCGGAAACACTATGCCACAACACAAAACTGCCTCAAAACAAAAAAAAACATACCTGTAGAATCACCGGACGAGTATCCCAGCAGTAGTTCAACACCGATCGGACGCCGTGGGTCTTACAAAACAGGAAGAGGTTGGTGATGGTCTTTCTAATACTGTATTGAATACATAACAACAACAAATCTGTGTCGTGTATACGTTTTACGTTCTTTCCCACTTCATATTTTTACCGCGTAATCCCGTCCCTGGCGGAGATCGCGAGATGCATTAGTATGATGCAGCGATAGTGGAATGCGCATTATGCTTTGCCGCGTAGTAGCTCGTAGCTCATAAACTAACCTTTACTAATCCCTACTAATAAATACCATTGATTTTAGCCTATTTGCCAAAACAAATCAAAACAAAAAAACATTTACATTTGTTCCACTTCCATAGGTACCTAGAATAATGTATTAAAATTGAAACTTTAATTTTAAACGCTACTAAATTGCACCTTTCTTGTATTGCATGCCTTTAACTTTAACAACAACAAAAACGTATATTATGCTTGGTTTTCCATCCTAAACTACTCATAAATATCAAAGTTCAACCCAAATTCACTCCCAAATGCCTCAACACTTTATAAGGCATATGTGGTATGTACCTAGCCCCGAAATAAACTGAATAGGCACTTTTTTGGAGCATCCACGAATTTTGTTGTGGTTCGTTCTCTCTTCCAAAATATACTGTGCACTCTTTTTTGTTGTTCTTCTGAATGGTTGCAATGCTTTTTGGATAATTACTAAGTATTCCAACTTAATCTTAAGCTTATATGGGAGCAGAACGCTTAAGGGAGGAAGTTTACGCTTTACACAATTGTTCTTTCTTTTCCTTCGGTTTTCGGTAGCACACCACAGTGTAATAACACTTAGCAAGTTTTTGTTTCAAGGTTGGTTTCTGTGTTGCGAGATCATTATTCTTATTATTGAAGTGTATCTCGCAATCTTTTATTTATCTTATTTACAACTTTTTATAGTAGCTTAAGAAAGTTATGATTTACAAACACATTTACTTCCTTACAGTTCAAAGTGTGTAGAATTTAGTACAAATCTAGCGATCGATGTATGTAAAAAAATGCATTTATCAATTCGCTAGATACGAATATCAACGAACACAACGAAACCAGCAGACTCTAGAGTCAGACGTCGTTATCCTGCCAATTATGACTCATCTTCTCAAAATAAACACACACACACACGACAATCCACAATCCACACAAACACACAGAAAGCTCCTCATGTCTCATGTGCTTCTTCCAGAACCAGCCACGATCGAACGGGGCCGCACACTGTCCCGTATCTCGCTAGCGAAAGGTGCCAATTTCCGGGGACGTAAATCAAACTCCCTAATGAATCTATGCGGTAAGAATTCCAACTGTAACTTTCTCTCACTCTCCCTACTCTCTCTCTCTCTCTATCTCTTTCTATCCTGCGCCATCCAGTTCACTGGTGCAGCAGTTCTGACCCTTCCCCCAAACTCCCAAACAAAACAGTCCCCGTCAAATAAAACATGTGTGGTTGCACATTTCTGGAAGTGATCACATGGTGATGGGCCGCACATTTGGTCTTGACTGGTCTTTTTGACAATTTAAAAACACATGCACACACACACAACACGGTCTAATGTTGGGTTATACACAGTCAAGTATTTGCAACAATTAGTACTTGCCGGTCACATTAACGGTTTTTTTTTCTTTTACATTTACAATTAATTGGGTTTATGGAATAATTTAGCGCCTATAAGAGATGATTTTTGGTTTTTTCTTTCAATACTTTTTTGTACTGTTTTTTTTTGCTATGTCCTCTTTTTTATTTAAATCGTTAATTTCTCCACTTTCTATGGAGGGTTTCCGTTTGTTTATCTACACATACACACACTCTTAGTACTACTTCCGGTGAGATTTATCCTAACGTAATACTAAAGGAACTCGTTGCCTTACATCTGTGTCGCTCGTTGTTACTTTGCTACACAACGCACACTCACTCGCAAATGAATCGTAATTAGTCTCAATCGAGGGATCCCAACAGTAAATGCGCGTTCGGACACAAGCTGACGAGATAAACAAATGATGGTTGGTGGTCGGCCAGTCGGTCGGTCGGTTGCACACAGCATGCTATCCAGTCCGATGCTACGTCATTCCTGTGTCCATTTGCTGCTGGTTATGGATGATGAGTCCAGACCCCATAGCACGCCAGTTATTTCGTTAGTCCGCCGCAAGCATCATATTGTTGATTGTAGCTCATATTTTTAGCGACCGAGCGAAGCACTCGGTTTGGTTCGACCCTGAGAACTGTGTTTTGCTCTGTGAGGAAGAACTGTATTCCAGCGTTACGTTGTTTTGTTCACACAGTGACTCCAAAAAGATAGGGATTTGATAGGGTTTTGATAGGGGTGCAATTAGAGAAGGTGGCGTAATGTTGCTGTGTGTTTCCTGTGCAACGATTAGCGAATTTGCATCGCTTAGAAGGTACGAGTTTTCGCACCTAAACGATGGAAATTTCGACCGCCGTGCTGCTGCGTATCGTCGAACGGTGGCCGTTCCATCGTACGTCCGCTTCGAAGGATTACCGCTGGACGAGCAGCAGGAAAACCTCAACCATTGGTACTGTGACCGATGTTTGGCAGTGTATCGCAAAAGCATCGAGGGTGGTGGAGGCGCTGAGTGTTCGCCACCGAGCAAAACAGACAAACTGATCGAACTTGTGCGAAAATCCGGCGTAGAGGAAGCTGTGAAGCAGCAGCAGCAGCACGGTATGATGCAGCACTCGCAACAGCTGGCAAATCGTTCAGAAGTGAAGAAGCACGGTGGTCACCGATCGTCAGCTGCTTCGCCAGGGCTGAAGGAGTGTCTGGTGAACGTGTTTCAGCGGCTGACGCTAGAAAGTGGTGCCAAAAGCAAGGCAAAGGCAGAGCCAATCCTCCACCGACAGTCATTCAATGCCATTAGGCAGCGAAGGGAGGAACCGCCGCCGGTTCACGGTATCAATGCAGCGGGAAGAAGGGTTTCTCCAACCAAAGCTACTGCCGTTGTTAGTATTACTGGTGTGAAAGGTAATCGACAAGAAAAACAAGAGAAGCGTTGAATGATGGAATTCTAAAGACGAACCTGTATCGATAGCTTTAAATTAAAGTAATTTTAAGCAATAAGTTGTTAACTAACTATCACATCACAACACACCCCCTGTAGTAGCATTTGAGATGATGCTTTTGCCCCAGCGAGGGCTTTAAACGCGCTGCCCCATTCCTATTAATCCTTAACAAACTAACCGTAATTAGGTAGCATATCAACAGTTAAGTAGGATGCAAGGTGGAAAGCACAAACGCAATATGTAATATTACCCACTAGTAGACGCATACACACACACACACATTCACTCACAGTGACCCGTATCAAACACACTCGTATTTAGTTCCGGTTGATGGTGAAGGTTTCTCGTTTTGTTCTCACTGTGGAACGAAATGTTTGCGTGAATTTGGGTCCTTATTCGACAGTCATCGTGTCATGACTTTTCATTTTCATATCATGTTTCATCTTTATCTATTTAATTTATTTTCTTTTGTATATTACAAACTTATTTTATATAATTTTTTTTGCCTGTTTTTCATGTTGTTTTGTGTGTTATTATTGATTTATTTATTTTTGTATTTAATCGAATTGGATTTTGGAAAAAAAAACTAACTGGAAATCATGCTGTATTAACAAAACGAACCAATGCAATGCTGCTTAATAACATTAACCCATGGCGTTTTGCGCTGAACAGCAACTTCTAACGGTTGTGAAACTTCCTTTTTTTCCCGCCCTAAAATTAACATGCTCGTCCCTTTTCTACACTCCTCTTCCTGCTGCGCCTGTCCCATACCCTTCTTGAACACATTGAACATCCCGCAGCCGCCGCCGCCGCCGCTGCTGCGTGCTGCACACCTGCATACCGTGCCTGAACGAGATTTGACTGATTGAAATTCTTTTTTATATTGTATTCTTCCACTCCCACCCCACACCAAACATCTTTCTCTATTCTCATGGCACCCAAAAACTCGACCAACTGCAACTCCTGGTCCTTCTTCATTTGCGTGTGCGTGTGTGTGTGTGCTCGTGCCATGCCATATCATCGCTCGCCCGTCGTGCGCGCTCACTGTTGTTGCTCTGTTGTGCTCCCGCTATGTGGATGTTGTGACCGCGCCTTCTCCTACCAACCACACGCAACTAACACCACCACCACCCAGACTCCGATTCCGGTTTGGGACGGGCGACACCACCGAGGCGGGCACCGTCACCGGGAATGGGCCCGTCGAGCCGCCATCTGCCTTCGCCGTCCGGGCCGGGCTCGCTGCCGCCCGGGTTGATCACGAAGCGGCGCGGCTTCGACGACGGTTCCAGCGACATCTCGTCCAACGCAAGCTCCATGATGGATTACAACGGTCTGTAGTTGTTGTTGTTGTTTTTTTTGTTTTCGTGCTCTCTGCAAACCATCATCAAGCTCGAGCTTTTGGTTTCGCGTTTGCACTATAATGTGTTTGTGGCCAAATGACCTCCCCCAGACATGAGAAGTACCATGCTAATGCATTGTTTTTTCGCTCCAATTGCAGGACCGAGATTGTACAAGCAACCGGCCACAAAATCGAACCGCGGCATCATCCTGAATGCCGTCGAGTACTGTGTCTTCCCGGGTGCGGTGAACCGCGACGCCAAGCAGAAGGTGCTGGAAAAGATTGCCCGCTCGGAGGCGAAGCACTTCCTGGTGCTGTTCCGCGATGCCGGCTGCCAGTTCCGCGCCCTGTACGGCTACTGGCCGGAGAACGAGCAGATCATCAAGCTGTACGGTACCGGCCCGAGCCAGGTCGATGATGTGATGTTCGACAAGTTCTTCAAGTATGACACCGGGGGGACCCAACTGTCGCATTCACACAGTGTGAAGTAACCGCTTGTTTTCCCCTTATTTTTCGTTACCAGATACAACTCGGGCGGTAAATGCTTCGCCCAAGTGCACACCAAACACCTCACCGTTACGATCGACGCGTTCACGATACACAACTCGCTCTGGCAGGGCAAGAAGGCGAACCTGCCGAGCAAAAAGGATATGGCACTGGTGATTTGAGGCTCGCAACCGCCGCCACCGCCGTACACCCGGAATGTCCGGAGTCCACTGTCCCCTCCTACTGCTCCTCATCACTCTTCCCACTCTACCGACAGTATCACGCGTCGTGTCGTGTCCCACCAACGGTCCAACGATGACAGTGGCGACAGTAACCGCCAAACAAGGCAACAGTCGTAGTATTGTCTCATCCCCTCCACTCAACCAGCAGCGAGTGTGTGTTTTGTGTGTTTGAGGGACGGTTTACGACCGTGATAATATTGCACACACACACACTCACACGCGAGGCCTAACACACATTCATTTGCATATTATTTCAATAAGTATACTTTGATGGAAATACTTTTTGTGCCCTATCCACCGGATTTTCTGGGAGGCATTATCATTTTGTCGTTTTTTTTTCTATATGATTGTATTTTTCTTTCTTTTTTCCCTTGTCCTTAAATATATCCTTTTTTGCTCACGTCCATATTTTGACGACTACCTATATGTAGCAGCGGCAGCAGCCGTAGCTGCCCTATTTGTTCGTGGTTGGTGGCGTGTCACCCCACCAAACGATGAAGTGTAATGTTAAGTTGTTCTAACCAATTTAATACTGAAGAAAACAAAAAGACAGTTGTAGTGTGCGTGCGGCAAGGCACGGAACGATACACGGGCTGCAACGGAGCAGTGTAGAATGATGCGAAGAGCTAAGTCATCCCTAAGTTAGGCTACTAGCGTGGTAAGAGCTTTGATTATGCGTACTTCTGTTTGCGTACAAAACGGATACGTAGTCGCTATTATCTACTTTTCTATTTTTGAACCTTTTTTAAGGGGGAAAAAGTCCACCCTTAACCACAATATACTGCACAGTTTGTTGTTCGGGTTTGTGCGCTCTCGAACGCCGCATCCCCCTTCGTTGTTGCGTATGCCGACATTCCTGCAAACTACAAATGTATCTCTTTCGTTTCCTCTTTTCACACATTCAAGTGGCTCTCCTATTATTGTACGCTTCCTTGAGAAATGTCCTAACCACCCCGCTCAATCCATCCACCCCTTACCCTTTGCTTTACTGTCACTGTAATTTTATAAGTTGAACAGAGTGAACCATTACAATTAAAACACTGAAAGCAAGCAAAACTGATTAGCATTGTAATGATTGAGGTAAAGAGCACAGAGATAACGTGTTCCGCGATATAATACCAGAAAGCGACTCGCGACGAGACAGCAACAAAAAAAACAGCAACAACTAGAAGTCTTTTAGAAACGTTAAACCATGAAAATACATAACTACTAGCAATTGTGAATGCGCGCATTAATTAAAAGAAAACAAAAAACCGCTGCTAAAATAAATTATTAACAGACACAGTTGCGCGCTTGGGAGATATTATTATAGCCGGAGGTGAACCCGGCAGTAATACACAAAGGTGTTATAAATTATAAAGACTAATTATTATTGTACCGCTAATAATTATTTGTTAAACTATTATCCTTTTTTTTTTATTTTCACCCTAATTTCACTCACTCTATCTCTCCCTCACCCGTATTGTTTTGCCCTGAGCGCCGATCGCAGAAGAGGGGGAAGAGGGTGGAATCTGAAAGTCGTTATCAATCTACTGACGGTTAAAGTAATCTTCTCTAGTTCGAACGTCATAAACACACGTTCAAGTAATATTATTATTAATAATTATTATAATTACACTCCCGCAACGTTGTCGTTAGTTGCAGCTGACCATCCCTTCCAAAAAAAAAACAACAGCAAACGAATCGATATAACACACACACAGACTACCCATATTAGTAACATTATGTTGTAATGTTTTTTTGAACTGTAAAATATTTGCTTTGCGTATTAATGATTTGCGCCTGGCGTGTGGAGACAGAGCGGCAGCGCGTGTGTGCGCGTGAGTTGAGTGCGTTGTGCGTCTCGAGCGCGCACGCGGTTCGAGTAATTAACAAGTAATAGGATGAGTCGATAGAGTCCGCGCGTATTCCGTATGCGTGTTGACGTACGTAGTCGTAGCGGTGCGCTAATCCGTCATTTTATAATACTTAAGTTTAAATCAAAGATCAAATATAATCGTTTTTATTAATAATTCCTTTTGGTAGTTTATTTTGATTATTGTATATGTTTTGTTCCTCTCCCCCGTTTCATTTTTAATTTATTTCTTTATTATTTATTTATTTATACACAGCATCGTGTGCAATATGATCCACCTCGAAAAGGCTGGCTGGTTGTTGGCGGTGGGGCGGGCATACATGTGAAGAAATCCATTTTGTAATGAACAACTCCAATGATAATATCAGTGCTCTTGAGGCGCAAACAGTTTGAAAGCAGCAGCAGCACCAGCAGAACACGTTGCTGTCGAAAGAGAAGCAAACACATCAATCACGAATCTTAATCTAAAAGGTGAAAGCGGATGAAACACCTACACGAAACTGTTAAATTCTACAAGCCTAGCTAAAATTGTGTGAATATACATTCCTAATCCTAACCACCACAAGTTGGCGCCAAGTTGGCAGTAAATGATGATGATGATAACCTTTTCGAAAAAAACACACCAGTTTCCCCCCGTTCGTGAGTAAAAAGAAAAAAAAACATTTATTGTGCCGCTGTTGTACACTTCTGTATCCGTTACTATTGCTCTGCCAAAACGTTTGCCTCCTTCAAAAGTTAGCTCTTCCTTTTGCTATTCTCGTTAATAGATAGCGCGCGTAGACCAAAAAAACAAATGATGATGGTTCGTTCCTGTGTGATGCGCCGGCGTGTGTGAGTGGGTCTGAGCGGGAAGAATTTGGAGAGGAGATATACATACTTTATGCGATAGAAAAAAGAAATACCTTTAACACAACCCACAATGCGATAGCTCATTAGTAGAATCAGAATTGAAACAGTAAGTCCATAGCCCCCTTATTAATTGGACCCATTAGAATGGGACCCATTTCGCTGCTGTCCTCATTACGATAGCAGATGAAGAATTGGAAAGCTAGCAACAATATAGTGCATAAAAAAGCCCCTTCCCCTACTTGTCCCCAAGAGATGTGGCGAGCGATTGTCTGATTGCTTGTGTCGGATTTTTAGCAAAGTAGCATAATATTAAAAAAAAAAAAAAACAGCAAAACTAACCCTTCCCCGTTTTTATGTCGTTGTGTCGTACTACAAGCTCTACTCTCAACATCGGTGTGCACGGAACTAGTCGGAGAAAGTGTGGTTGCTGCGGGGGAAAGAAAGTGTTTCTATGCGAAGAAGGTAAAAGGAATGGTTAGCAAAGAACATTATGATTTAAATAAGCAATTAAGATGTAAAACGTATGTTTTCGTTTAACCACAGCATCAAACCGTGTTTCGGATGATAATTTGAAATAAGGGTAAACTCGTTTTAGGGAAAGGACCGTGGACCGTGTGTTATCTAAAAGAAAACTAAAAGCTTTAGAACCTGTTCGTAATGTGGAAAGTGGGTGGTAGGAAGGGAAAAAAACGTTTGTCATTATGCGCCCCCAGTTCTTTCTTGGTTTTCGGTCGCTTCAAAGAAAACAGTTGATTTTTGCTTAGTTATTTACGCTTTGGATTTGATTGGCGGGCGCCGCGAGAAAGTGAAATTGGGAAACTAGTAAATGGGAACATCTCTTGCACGTTTCGTTGCCTGTGAATGTATCATAAATTGAACCAATAAATTAAACAATTTCAATAAGAGATCGACACGCTGGTGGTGTACATTATATGCCCGGGAGAAAGGTAAGCATTTCCACAAACGTTCAAGTGTGATACTAATTCAACCGGCGTAGAACAGTTCTAGCTTCCGGTTAGCGCCATCTATTGTTCAAACAGAGGCGAAATTGTTTTTAAAATGACAGTTGAGTTCGACCGGTTTGCGCAACTGACAGTAGCTGTCATTTCAGCATCACCCTTCTCTTTCCCCTCGCCGGAGTGATGTCATCCACTGTCAACAATTTCACGTACACCGTTCATCAGCGTAAATAAAATTCGCCTTTTTCGTGTGGCTGTAACTAAAAAACAGCGAGTAATAAAGAATGGCGGATCCGAAATTCCAATATTTGCCTTATATCGTGAGTATTGAAAGATTAGCTTTCCAACAAATGCACCGCAAAAAGAAACACATAACCCGACTGACCACTGATCTCCTCTTCCTTTTAGGCACACGACCAACCGGACGTCTACGAAACTCCGGACGTGAACGAGGCGGAAACGTCGGACTACGATGAGGACGAGCCGGTGAACGATGCGATCGAGCGGCTGCACATCTCCACCAAGGACTCGATCGGCAAGTTCCGCGGCAAGTATCTGACCGGCGAGGTTGACTTTTCCGACGGGATCGGGCGGAAGAACCGGCTCGGCTATGACGCCCGCAGCCTGGACTACGAGCTGGCGGGTGAGGGTGAGCGGGAAACGCCGCTGCAGCGCTGCCACCGGCTGAAGTGCGAAATGAACGAGCTGATGGAGGAGATCGAAGCGTCCCGGGCGGACACGGGCCGCACGGCGGAAGAGAAAGCTTCCCACGAGACGGTGTTCGGGGTGGTCAGCACGGCGAAGAAGGTGCTGGAAAGCCTGAAGCTGGAACAGGTGATCGGTAGCGAGGTGGTGGCCGGTGGTGCAGGCGGGGGCGATGCGGAAGCGAAGAAACTGATTGCGCAGATCGAAGAGTACAGGAAGACGGGCGCGGTGTCGAGCAGCGATCCGAAGGCGGTCGCGAACGAGCTGGTGCAGAGTGCGCGCGTGGCACAGCTGGAACATCGGCTGCACCAGCTGGAGGTGGCGGTGGGTGCGAAACCGGAACGCATCAGCCGGCTGGCGGGCACGACCGGCACGGGCAATTTGATCGAGGCAGTGCAAAACATATCGGCCAAGGCGGCACTGCTGCAACCGTCCCAGCTGGACACGATCGAGCAGCGGCTGAACAATCTGCTGCAGCAGATGAACAGCATACAGGAGAAGTCGAACGCCACGGGGCAAGATCCGAACCGGGAGCAGAAGGTAAATTTGCATTTTGCGTTATCTTCCCGTTTGGATGATGATGATTCTTTCATTTCATTCTAGATCTTGGAGCTTTACGAAATTGCGAAAAGCACCGAACCGATAGTACAGGTCCTGCCCGACATATTGAACCGTATGCTGACGCTGGAATCGTTGCACAAATATGGTAAGACGTCATGTTTTTTTTTAATTGAAAAAAGGGTCTTATTAATCGTTGTCCCTGTCCCTACGCTCACAGCCACCAACTTTAGCAAGCTGTTCGCGGAGTTGGAAACCACACAAGCCTCCATCCTCAATGGGGTGGCCGCCAACAAGACGCTGCTCACCGGCGTGCAGGAAGCATTCGCACAGAACCTGGAAAACGTCAACAAGGAGGTGAAGAAGCTCGAGGAACGCATGACCAAACTGCAACAGATGATTAAGTAGGCTGTGCGTGCCTCCGATGTAGAAGATAGTCCATTCTCTCGTAAACTGTGTCTGCTGTGTGGTAAGAATGCTTCGTCACAATTATTCCACCCCCTCATACTGCAATGATGCTTTGTTTTCGTTCGTGTGAAAAAAAAACAACTAAAAAACGTGAATATTTATTTAATCGCAATCTATTAATTTTAATTACTCATTGGTCACAAAATGTTAAATGAAGCTGCTTTGTGCAGGTCGCTGAACGGCGACATGATTTATTCCAAGTAACAACTAAACATCTAGCTTGTTCTTTTTTAATTTTTTTAGAGTTGAAGATGACATTTTTTGAAGAAATACACGAATAACGTTTACCAAATGTGAATTAATGTTCACATCATTTTACAAAGATTTTACGAAAACATCGCAAAGTGGCGTCAAAGTGAAAGGGTATGAAAAAACCAAGGCTTCCTACCAGTAAGGCTAAGGGGATCGATTTCCCTTAGCTTTAGAGAAGGCTATCTGTGAATTCTAGGTAAGTCGTAGGACGTAAGTCTACCTAGAAATACTGCAGACGATCCTGGGTTTGCCGATCTACATAGCAAAGATTATGTAATAAGGCAAATCTTTACCTAACTCAGGTCAAAATCTGTATCGGTAACAGCATCGAAATCGAGGTGCCTGCCAGGAAGAGGCAACCGATTAACCAGTTTGTCTGCACCCTATGCAAATATTTCTTAACGATAGGATTTTTCGTGCATAATTAAATAGTTCCAGTCCTCATCAACGCCTCATAATGAATGACTGGACGGTCTGTTCCGCTAAAGGTAAACCCATTGATCACGCTCCCAATCAGCTCGATCCAGAGCTCTACCCAGATAGATTTGAAATTGTGTTGGGTAAATCTGATTCAGATTCATGCATCTGAATGAATCTTTTGAATGATTCAATAAATCTGAATCTCGGTTGCAAAGATTCATATACAGTGGTGGTCACCTAAAGTCGGACACCTCATATTTTCACCTGACTTTGCGGCACCCTAGACAGTTCCCTAGACCACTTATTGGAAAACTTTTTTCACCCATCGTTGAGGACACTCTTCAGCTATGTCTCTGCAAAAAATCAGATCGATATCGTTTAAATTCTCGGAACACCATGCATAAATGTGATATAAGGTAAAACACGTATGTGGTCCTCTGAAAGTCGGACAGTCTTCATTTCATTGCTAAATAACTACGGAGCATGCCAATATTGACCAATATGGTTCTTAAATCATGTGAAATCAGTTATTAAAGGTCCATTAACTAGTTAGGGTGGTCATCCAGGGTGCCGCAAAGTCAGATAATAGGTGAAAATATGAGGTGTCCGACATTGGGTGACCACCACTGTACCTCGAAAAATTCACGAATCTTTAGGAATTCATGAATCTCAAGGGATTCATACATCTCCAAAGATTCATAGGGCTTGAGCTGCTCATTATTCTTCTTCTTGGCGTAGCAACCTACGTGGTCATGTCAGCCGTATAGTTTGTTTTGCTACGAGACGGTCCATGCGAGGCTTGAACCCACGACGGGCATGTTGTTTGGTGCGATCACGAAAATACAATATTATGAAAATCATACATCTGTAAAAATTCATGCATCCCTGGAGATAAATTAATTTTAATGAATTTTTGAATCATCTACATTCATGAATCTTTGAAGATTTATTTATCTTCCAAGATTCATGAATCATTGGAGATTCATGAATCTTTCGAAATTCATGAATCCTTAGAAAATCACGAATCCTTGGAAATTCATGAATCCTTGGAGGTAAATGAATCTTTCGTGATTCATGAATATCCTAGCATTCATCTCTGAATCTTTCGAAATTCATGAATCCTTGGTGATTAATGAATCTCTCGTGATTCATGAATGCTTGGATATTAATGAATCTTTCGAAAATCATGAATTATTGGAGATTCATAAATCTTTGAAGAGTCGATTCGAGATTCGATTCACTCATCACTGAAGATTCATATAAATAAATTTCAACGAAAGATTTATAAAACCCGACACTAGCTTGGACCGGCGAGCTAGATGTTTCATTCATTTTACGCCGTAATACCCGGCCTGTAAAGACCTTTATAATTGTCCCCATGGACAAAGGAGCCATGATTAACCTAAGCATATCCTAGACAACAGGAAGACGTAGAGATTTTTCGACATCAACTCCCGGATTTGTTCCGTCAGTCAACATCGCACAACAGTAATAGACAAAAAAAGGTACGGAAAGCAGCTTTTCGGCGTTTTTTTGATGCGCAAATTTATTCCTCAACTCATTAAAGCTATTTCCCTACGCGCTTAGCTGTCTTTATAGCCTCCGACAACACCCTTGGTGTATTTGTGTGCCCATGTGGTGTGCAGTTAAACCAACTTAGTTACAGTCCCCACCTTCCACCCCCTGCTTCTTAAATGGTGCTTATGTTATAGTTTGTTGTACTAAATCTACCCGCTTGCTTGCTTGATCTGACCATGTTTTCGTCGCCCGATGCACCAACACACCACCACATACGCATACCACACAAGTGGACGCCCGCTTTGTTCTTATGGAAATTTAAGGTGATCGTCACACCAAAAGAAAGAAAGAAAGAAAGAGAAATTCCCTTATCCTTAAGATCTCCACCCCGCAGGGATGGAATAAATTAAAACCGAAAAAAATACAGGACAAAACACAATCCTCAACAAACCCACACAAACATTGTGCAGCGATCGATCGCGAGCACTACTGATTGAACTTGACGCCTATGTTGTTCACTCGCTTGCGCATATTCTCCAGTATGTCCTCCGCCAGCTCCTCCACCGTGGTGTACCGGCACTTCTGGAAGCTGTAGATGTCGCACAGGAAGCCGATCGTCTCGTCCTTGAAGTACTGGCACACGTCCTTCAGGTTTTCGTTCGGCCCGAAGAAACCCCACACCATCAGCGGGGACAGCTGCTCGGTGATGCAGTAGAAGTGCGACATGAAGCCGTTCGGGAACTTGAGCATGCGCTTTTTCGCCTTCAGCACCGACCAGACGGCGGTCGCGAGTGCCGACTCCTTGAACCCGTTCGACAGGAAGCGATTGTTGATGACGGCCAGCACGCTGTTGGGCGGTGCGTCGAGATCCCGGAACGCGTCCAGTATGATAAAGTCCAGCACCACGTCGTAGAACGTCATCGCTTTCACGTTGCGCGACTCCAGCTCCAGCTCGATGTCGACCCAGTTGTTGGGGTTTTGCAGAAATTCGAGCATCGATTCGTACGCGACGAGGAAATCCTTCGGATCCTTATCGCCCAGACAGAGCAGATCGGTCAGGATCTGTCGGCCGGTGTCCGCTACCCAGCGTCCATTTTTGGGATCCTAGAGAAAGGGGTTATTTTAGAGAGAATGTTGCTTTTAAAATCAATCCCCAAAGCGCCCCGAGCGAATCGCGGGAATTACCTTGAACAGCAGCTTAAAGGCCAGCCGTATGCAGTGCAGCTTCGCCAGGTACTCGGTATCGGACGCACAGCCGACCATGTCGGTGCGCAGCGTCCGGTACGGTATCTGCTGGTCGTCCATCGTTTCGAGCGCGCTCGAGTACAGCGGATACCGTTCCAGATCCATGAACGATTCCGTGTCGTCGAACTCGCGCAGATCGGCCACCTGGTCCAGGGCGGACGCGAAGCTTTCCGCCGAATCAAAGTTCGGATCCGACCCGGACCGGTGCCCGTTCGTGAGACCGTGCTCCGCCCCAGTGATGGCTTTCCGCTCATCGTCCCGGTAGAGCACGGATCGTTCGTCCAGGAAGAGCAGCTCACCCTGCTCCTGCAGGTTGTAGGCAGCGTCCAGCAGGTTCTGCAGCTCGCGACAAAACTCGTCCTGATCGACGTTTGCGGCCCGCCCCGGGATGATGTCCGTATCGTTCCCGCGCCCGGTCAGGGCGTCCTCCCAGTAGCTGACCACGTTTTCGAGCGCCTCCATCCCCATCACGCCGAGCTGCTGCGGGGTAAGGGGCGTTGTGTTCCCGAGCAGCGAGACGGTGCCCATCGCTGCGACCGGACCACCGGCGGCCACTAGCGACCCGGACGCGAGCGACATGCGGTCGGAGATGGCGTGAACGGATCCGCTGGGACTGTACGAGCGGGCGGACACTTTCGAGCCGGCCACCGACATGATATCGTTCGGGCTGCGGACACTGTTGCGCGTTCGTCTGTTGCCGGGCTTGCGTATCCGGCGCTGCTGCGGGAGTGGCGTTCTCCGCCGGCCAAGGTACGCGGCAAGAGCGCCCAGCAGAGCCACGCCAGCCGATACGGATAGGATAATGATCTAAAAGGAGGAGAAAAGGATTAATTTGCTGCTATGACGATAGCAGGGATAGCCACCAGGCGGTACAAATTACCTTCTGTGAGGTGGATACATGAATGGGAAGATACTTGGAGACGCTCATCTTGGCGGGATCTGTGTTCGGGGACGTGCAGCAAAATCCAACTTCGCTTACTTTCTTATCGAAGCAACCCGAGATCGTTCGTTAATTCGTTCCGCGGGCTTTTTTTTTTGCTGCTACGGATTAGGTGCGCCACTTTCCGTGTGTGTGTGCGAGTGGTGTGTTGCTTAACTTTGCTGGCGTTTCACCACTGCTCCCAACCGCTCTTGCTTCACGCGTGCGTGTGTTATCTTAACCGAGCCATTTATCACGCCTCGGGATCGTAGTGTTAGCACCGTCGAGCGAACAATCTTTTCACGAACAAAACATCAAAACGAAAAGGACTTTAGGGCAATTAAAAATAAATACTACACAAACACAGACGCGCACACACTGGCTGGCTGGCTGGCTGGCTGTTCCCCCGTACTGGCGCTTTCTCTTCCTTGCGTGTGTTTTTGTTTGATTGGTCCCGATTTCGATTTCCGTGTGGCACTGGCTCTTTGTAGCAAGCGAGAGAAGTTTCCCGTTTTTCTTCACACGCGGCACACTATTATCACATGTCTCGATTGGTTCTGTCCCGAGATGCTAATTGGTCTGCACCGGAAGGACATGCCTTTGCATTTGCAAGGGCCGAGTTCCGTGGTTACCACAATGCCGTCTGTCGGTCGGTGTGTGTGTGTGTGTG
>KI921114.1:6123-18044 GCA_000473525.2 Anopheles melas | reverse complement strand
ACACACACACACTGCTGCTTGCGATGGAAAAGGAACTGCAAGAACGAATGAAGATAGTTCAACCAACAAATTCATATCGTTTTCGAATGCTACGCAAAAAAAAAGTGCTTCGAAGTAAGCCAGCAAAGCAGACGACACACGAAACGTCTTTAGAGTTGTCATCAAGGGGAAAGAGAAGGCCAACTACCCGCCTTCCCCTTTTGCGGGTTGCAGGTTGGTTTCTAGAAAAAGCAATTCCTTTTTTTGCTGGCTGCCCTGTTTGAACGTTCGGTCTGGTACCAGTTGTAATGTTTGCTGCTGTTGTTGCTGCTGATGATGAGGGAAGAACAATCATAAGAATCTCATTTCTGAAGCGGATTACAAGGCGCTCAGGGGGAGGCGGGCAGGTGACCATTTACAGCACTGGCTTAAGATCATCTCCGAACAACCCGATCCGAAGCGAGCGCACGGTTCTAGATGACATACGAACATTGCTGTCATAAACATAGGCGCATAAACGACGAGATAAATTATCCATATTAAGCATTCGGAAGAACCGTTTTCCATCCGTAGAAATATGTTTCCCCTTTTTCCCTCTTTCCCGTCTGCCGTTTAACAATCTACAATGCTTGTCGGGTTTGTATAGATCGTTGATCGACACCGTGGGTAATTGCTCCCAAACAGGGAACCGTTTTATTGAAATCAAGCCCCGCACTAAACGGGGGTTTGCGGGCGAAATTGGATTACTGCTAAAAGCCATCCTCATTTCGGGCGGTCTGTTTTCGACCGCCTTGGAACCCCGTCCGTTGCCTACAGCATGCCGTCCAATCGGCCAACAGCGATGTGCAATGTCGTGGATCGGCGTTGCGCGCTGATGTACTTGTTCGACGAAAGATGTAAGCGACGAACCTGCCATTCCCCGCGCAAACAATGGAGCAAACATGTCCAATCGCTTGTCCCGCGTCTGGGGAAGATCGATGATCGAGCAGCTAGACCGAGCCTAATGCCGTGCCGTGCACTAGCCCGCACGCTTGCCCTGCACGGGAACGGCATGCGCCGGCCGGTACACACCACAAAAGACTCGCGACCGGCTGCTAGACGTGCTTCCTGCCTACACCTCAAAAGCGCTACCTGTAGCGTTCGAAAAGAGCGCGGGCTGACGTTGACGGGGCTTTGAAAAATGATGACGGATTGCCGGTCGCGCTCGATGTCATACGTTCGGGGTGCTTGTCGCTGTCGTTGTTGGTTTAGGCGTTCAAAAATGGAGGAAGACTTGTCGGAAGGAAAAAGGGAAGCAGCTACGTTCCAATTAGTGTGGGGCGATCTATCGATACCGACATTCCTTGGTTAAAGGCATGCTACACAATACAGGCACAGGTGAACAGACCGCAAATTCCTGCACTATGTAACAGTTAAAACAGTAAAGGGGTTTGAAAATTGTCTCATCCATTTTCGGTGTTTCGGGTGGGAAACAATGTTGCTGCAGGATTGATCGATTTCTGAACATGTGCAATTTTTTGTTTCTTTGCCCGCCACTTTTACGTCCCACCGGCATCTCACACGAGTTGTGCCGCGCCACAAGGCTTCATTAAATCGAATGGGGATGGTAATTTATAAATCACTTTTTGGCCGAAACACTCCGACCCCGTTTAGGGCTGTGTGAGCCATTTTTCACCTTAACACCCCATTTTGCCTCCTCGGCTGCTGCGGTGTGGGGGAGGTGGGGTCCTGTAAGTTCTGATGGCGTTTTAAATTAGTTCTGTCATAAAGAGCAGCACTCAAACACACCCGGCACTGTGTGCTTGTTTTTTCCTACCTTCCTGAGATAGCTTACGCGAAAGAAAGCTTAATGGATAAAGAGCACGACGAAGAAGAGCGACGACAACAACAACAGCAACAGAAACTCCCAACCTGCAACAATAACAAATTCCTCGCCCTTCATCTCACCGAGGTGAATCTGTGGCGGTGAAATCGTCTCCTTTGCTTTTCTCATTGCTCGTGATCGTGTTGTGGTGCGAAAGCGCAGCGAGGATGCAAGGATTAGTGCACTCGCATTCTATGCCCCTGCACTGCTACACGCCACCCTTTTGCTTTTGTCGGTAAAAAAATACGGCAAAATTTAATTTAAATCTCCCATTTGTTACCCTCGGACCCGGCAGGAGAGCCGTCCCATTTAATTTTTGCACCGAAATGTGAAAATCCGCAACAGAACTCACCCCGTTTCGGCCGCTTCGTCACCTATGGGCCGAAGGGCTGTCCGTGTTGGTGGTGCCCTTTTTTGTGGATTGTGGCTCTCTCGTGGCTTTTGGTGGTCGTTGTTACTTTTCTTCAATCTGATCGCAGCACTGCTCTGCCAGTCCTGTGCCGGTCGATTGATTCAGGATGAAGGTTGAAGGTGGGAAACTGTATATCCTTGTGCTTGTGCCATAGTCCCGTTAGTTTCAGTTGAGGGGAAGGAAATGTTTCACGTGTTGATGTAAAAAAAAACAACAACTCCCAATGTAACGCTTTTTTTTGCCATACCCTTGTACTTTGCAACACTTTTTTGCTAACCGTTTCCTTTGCCTCTTTTCTCTGTTCCGTTTTTTTTTGTTGCAGACACAAACGACCCGATGGATGGAAATCGCTCGAGGACAATATCGTCATAATAATCCATCAACGGGCTGGGAGCGCGCGTGAAATTGGAACAGCTTACCAGCGCGAGAACGAACCTCCGGGCCGTGCGGTTAGTTCACACCGGACACCAGAGATCGACTTAAGCGTGCACGGACCGACACGCGCAGAACGCCGAAGAGTGGGAAAAACGAAAATCGTAACATATGTGACGTAAAGCCGGGCTCGCATCCGACTCCGAAACCGTGGCGTTGATTCGTCCCACAAAAACAAAGCAGCCGGTCCCGGTCGGTGGAGGAAGAAGGAACACTAAACCGAATCTGCCGCGCACATCCCGGAACCGGGTGGCCGCGAGGCGGAAGAAATTTATACATTTTCTTCCCGATGACCTTTTCCCCCTGCCGAACTGCCCTGCTCGCCCTGTCTGGAAGTGCAGCGCGGGAAAACGGTTGAAGCTGAAAATCAATTAAGTTTTATGACCGCATGAAAGTTATTCAATTTGGAACATTCAGCCAGTGCGAGCACGATGGGCGCGCGCACACATTTCGCAGTGAAGCTCATCGCTGGACGGCGTTCATCGATACGCAGGGAAGGATGCCGATCATTCAATGCTCTGTTGTACGTTTCCTTTCTGGGATCGAACACGAGAGAAACCGATGATGACGATGATGATGATGATGATGATGTGGTTGATGATGATGATGATGATGATGATGGGAAAAAGCATCGCAACAAAGTGGTGTTGACAAACGTTGACGACGGAGCGGACGGTGGCGAACGAACCCCGTTGGTGCTGATGAATAATTCGTCGGCGACGTGCAGCCAGAACTTCAGCATTGGCGCGGGTTCGTCGTCTTGCTGTTCGGCGTTGAAATCATTCGTTTGCCATTCACGGAACGTGCAGTCGTATGGTTTCGCGGGGAACGAGGCACATTTAAATCAGTCATCAGTGTATTGCCGTTACCACAGCGTGCTGTTTCGCCCCAAACTAACGTGTAAATCGTGCAAACAGTTCTGCTGCTCCTGTTGCGGCCGCGTCAAGAACATTTTCAAACTCGCTCGCTTCTTAGAGTGAATTTTGCGGTTAGGTTAAATTTATTCTACTCACATATACTCATATTTTGCTTTCTATTTTGTTGCGCAACAGTGTTTTTTTTTCTGTTTATTCGTGAAGTGTATTGTTAGTGCATGTGTGTGTGTGTATTTCGTAAATAACATCAAATTACCCAGTATCTTGTGTTGTGTGTTTGTGGCAAAAAAGGTGAGAGAGAGAGAGAGAGTGCGTTAGTGTTATTAATATTTTGCCAACAAAAAAAGAAGAAGAAGAGAAGAAAAAGCTTCCCCAGGAAATGGCACGAAAGGGCAGCCTCACCGTAAGCAAACCATAGTACTAACGCCAGAGCAACAGCATCGCAACACAGGCCGCTTTTTAGCATCGACGGCGAATGCAGACACCTTCGGCAGCGCGCGAAGACGGTGATATATTGGCGGCAACATGTCGCAACGCGATTTTTCAGAGGTAAGTGCCGATTCGAAATGTGAGCGCTGTAGGATGCGTTTTTTTGCGAGCGTTAACCATTATCAGCTGGTGGTGGTAGTACAGCAGCGTACGTTGGTCCTCGTGGCCCCAACCGACGCGTTCATTACAACCGATTATGAAAACGATTAATTCCTGCCAGCAGGACAGGGGGGTTGGGAAATCTCTAGCCAAAAAAAGCATAAAGCATAAAGTAACAGAAACAAAAGGCAGCCCGATGCTGCATTGCGTTTATATCGCACGAAGGATTCCCAAACTTC
The DNA here is from genome assembly GCA_000473525.2 of Anopheles melas. NCBI lineage: Eukaryota > Metazoa > Arthropoda > Insecta > Diptera > Culicidae > Anopheles > Anopheles melas. Next base: position 13,655 of record KI921114.1, on the reverse strand, counting down.
GGGATGCGAAAAAAAAAATCCTGCGCCCAAGCAGTGCCGGCGTACAGCAGCGTGCAACAAGGATTGAAATAATTAATTGAAATATAAACACGATTTATGTATTTTCCCACGTCGATTCTCGTCCTGCTGTGCGTGGCAGTGTGTGTGTGTATGTGGGTTTTTATTGCACGTTTTACCCCAAAAGCAGTATCCAAACTTCAGTAAAGAGGGGGAAATGGCACGTTTTACCTGGTACGAACACATGCTGCCATCCCATCCCCTCCGTAACCGGTCCTGCCCTCCGTGACGCCATTTAACGCCGGAATGATTTGCGGGAGAAACTTAAGCAGCGAAGAATCGAATAATTAAGATAAAGTTTCACGGAAACCTACCGCCCGCCGGTAGGGTGCAGTCTGTTAAACGGGGTAATTAAACTGGCAAATTTTGTGGCTGGAATGTTAACAGATAACTTTCGTCATTAGTAGTACATTTTTAACCCTCCGATAGCGGCGCTTGGCTGGCGGCCGGGCCGAGACAATGTCATGTAGTCGATTTCTCCGCCCGGTCCAGAGGTTTTTCGTTTTTTTCCGACTTGTCGCGTGGTCTGTTCGACATCATTTGTTTCGGCGTCTGTCGCGCCGAGCAAAGTGCCGTGTTTAGCGAAAGTTCAATGAGGATGGCTTAATAAGAGATACTGGCTGGCTGACTGGCTGCAAGCGTTAATCGACGCCGTCAGTGTGATATATTTGTTCCTCGCAATGTACAATTCCTCCCAAGCTAAGCGACCGGGAAAGGATGCAAATGTGCACTGCTTGCTTGCTTGCTTTAGCAGGAAAAGTGATTGCATAAGCCTGGATAGATGCCTGGCGATGGGGACTGCATCACCACCTGTTACGTGCCTGTGCCGGACTGCACTTTTGCGAAACTATTTCCGACTATTCCTATTTCCCGAATCCGACCGCCGCATCTATCGTGCGAGTGCTCGTTTCGTAACGCACACAAAACACTTTCCCATTTCCGCCGGCGCGTCCTCGAGTGGTCGAGTGTTGGAGTGGTCAAGTGCAGATGTACTGCATCCCGCTGTAGCTGCATCTCCACCACCCGAACTCGGTGGTTGCGCACTCGGACCACTTTGGGCGGTAATTGCAGACCGGCGTGTTGCGAGGCTGTGCATCATCTTCATCGGTTGGATCGCGGTACAAATTCGCCTTTTCCCCTTCGGGCGGAGGAGAATGTTTCGCAATAGGGAGGGATCCCTCCCTCGTGTGTTTTGTATGAGTTTTGATTTTTGAATCTCCCGTTTCTTCTTTTTTTGTCGTGCTTAACACGCGAACGGCTTTGCCGTTGGCTCGCACGGCAGGTGAGATGTAAGCTGCCCTGCAACGGCCCTCCAACACGTTTCCCTAGGGCAAGAAATAAATGCCACCGAACACTTCAAAACATACGCAACATCTTCCGGCTTGCGGGAGCTTGCGAAAGGCGCTGTGTATTTCCCTTGGCAGTGGGAGTGGGTCAAATCACTGTCTCTCCTACCAGTAGCGGCCAGTGCCAGTACCTTAATTAGCATCCCATCCCCGAGCGATTCCGGTTTGCTCGTAGTGTGTGTACCGCAAACGCGTTACGCATGTGAGAGCGCGCGCGCGCGCGGGAAATGTGCCAATTTGCACACGCACCAAGAATGCCGATGCCGTTTGGATCCGATCTGCACAGGTTTCGATTTGTACGCCGGGTCTGTAATGTGTGAACTGGGCTGGAAGAATGTGTTTACGCTCCAAACCGGGCGATATAAATATGAAAATTTGCCTCGCCAACAATTTCCATCCTCCCCGAAGTGTACTTCAAAATTCTCATCCCATCTCCATGCAGTCGTTGTGTGCTGTAGTCGTAGGACTTGTTCACTTGCAGTCGTGTGCTATCATCAAACGCCCAGCGACCAGCGGTTGGTTTTATTTACGCACAGACACAGGCCGACACAGGCGGCGGGGACCATTAGGTGATGATGTTCATTCATTTCCTTCAACCCAATCAAAACACGGCCCATGCACAGCCACTGCTTCGCCCCGGACAAACTTGTTGCTTCTTGTTGCACAGTTTTGCAGCCCTCCTCCGGGCGGTGGTCGTTTTCGGGCCTGCTTAACTGGCTTCATTAAAATTTTATTCACTGATTTTATTTCTGTTGTTCAATCGTCGTCGTTCTCCGTTCCTTCGTGCAGCTTGTCGAACAGCAGTGCCCCGATTGTCGTGTGTGTGTGTGTTTGTTGAATGCGAGATGATGTGTAGCGTGCAGATGGCGGTGACACTGAACCGAATATGCCTCTGCTCTACCCCCGGTTTTCGTCCTCCCCACTGTGGCACACTCTGGTGTGGTGCTGATCAACTGTCAACGCGTCAGGATCAACCTTGAGGTGGGAAGGACAGAAATAAAGAGGAAGATATACAGAGAGCGAGAGAGAGAGAGAGAGAGAGAGAGAGAGAGAGAGAGCTGGAGAGGGCAATGGAGGCGGCTGGACAACTGTAACATTACAACTTAATACACTCCTAGACAGCCAGTGGTGTACGATTGACCATTCACGGCGGGCCCCGGGGCAGGTTTTCCCGTGTTCAAGATCAACCCACGAGAATCCGGGAAGTCGTAAAGGTCGCCGCGCGCCGTCTTCAGAAATCCGCCGACCGTTTGCTGGGCTCGTTCGAACGGCATGCGGAAGAAATGGGCGCCTGTACGTGCTCTAGTTCTTTTCTTTTTTTGCATATGATCTCCCCCTTTTGTACTACAATAGAATTCAGGTGCTTGCGGGAAACAAACACACGCTGAACCTGCCGGAACATTGCCATCAACGAGCCTGAGTGGAATGTTCTGGGTCGATTTTGCATGTGAAATTGTACAACAACAACCAAATGTGACTCTCTGATGAACTCGCTGCGGTTGGTAGACATTTGCATTCCAATATTATTCCTCCATTTCTTGCAGTTTTTGTTGTTGTTTTGTTTCTTGTTTGATCGTTACAAGATCTTGATCCACCATCTGTGCGTCTTTTGGGGCGCAGATATCGCAGATCGGTTTTTGAGCAGATCCTCACTAATTGAGCTTCGATTTGCTGGCTTCTTCCAAGACACACGGGCATCCTCCCCAAATCGCTTGCTTCTCCTGTTAGACATTTCGGGGAAGAGGCAAAGGGGAAGAGACAGAATTGATGCAACGGTGCAGCTCGTAAACAGGCAATCGCGATGCAAAGCGAATGGACGACTAATTTCGGAAATCGTACCCGCAGCCGTACTGTGCAGCATGCAGTTTGATGATTTCATTAAGCAGAAGATTAATGGTGCAAGCTCGGTAAATGCAAACGGTTCTGTTCGCCAGGTTCTGTGCGGACGCACACACCAGAAGCACTCCTAAATTTTCGTACAATCGTGTATGTGTGTCTGTGTGTTTGTGTGTGTGTGTGTCTGTGTGCCTGTAAAACGAATGGCCATTGAGCGTAGTGAGTTGAAGAAAAAAGTAACGTTGTTCAGCGTTAATTAAAGGATTCTCGTTAAGCTTCGCGATGGAACCGGTGACCACATTGCCATTGCCGGTGGTCCAGCTTTTTGATGGCTATCAAGCATCAATAAAGTTCTGTATCTTATGCTACCGCTCTGGCCGAGTTGCGTAGGCTACCCGTTTGATACGTTAATCGGGTCCGATCACCACGTAAACGCTGCCTCGCAAAGAAATCGCTATCAGATTAGCTAATTTGGAGCCCCGATTTCGACTTCACCAGCATCATCACGAATACCTCCCGCACAACCAACAATGTACATTTGTTTATCTTGATCAAGCGATGGCGAACTTACCAATGAAAGTCCGGGGAGCACTGCGTTGTGGCGCAGAATTGTAGCGAACCTGTAAAGAACCGACGCATCACATTTAGATCGATGAAAAATTACACCCGAACCCACACCCGAGCACTACTGATGAGGCACACCGGGCTCGATACATTCGGAACCTAGACCTAGACCGGTTTTGGGGAGGGAAGGCTCAATCGAATTGTGAAAAAGCGTCATGCCGCCATCCCAATCACAGCAGCCGTGATGAAGGTTAGCTAAAGAGAATGGAACCGTCGACCTGCCCGTCCGCTTCGCTATCACAACCCTCGTGTTCTAGCGAGCTTCCGTCGAATGCCTCGTTGCTGTACGGGGGTGCGATCTCGTTGGTCCGTGGGTTTTTGGGCGTCGAAAGCCGTAGATTAAATGAAATGTGTAATATTTCATCGGGCTGTAGATATCATTCCCATGAACAAGGGGCCTAGGGAAATCGGGGTGAACGAGATCGTAGGATCGCTCTCTAGTCCGCTGCTGCTGTCCCGAGGTTCAATTTGTTACGCCGTTTTGTCGAAGCGCTTTGGTCGCAGCGCAAAAAAAAAAGAAAAAGGTTGCTTTCTGATAAATATATCCCATTTTCCATAAATATTATTTAATCGCTTTATCATCGCTCCGGCATTGCCACGGGGATGGCTAACAACGGGCTCCAAAATACCCGTCTGGGAGCGGATGGGGTACCCGATAGAGCCATATTTTGTGGAGCGCTAGCAAACGAGCGAGCTAGCCAGTCCCCCATCGCCGACTTCACTCCAATAAATCTGCGCACGAGTTGGATGCTGTTTTTTTTTGCCCTGTCGTTACTGTTCTTGTGTTCTTGTGATTGTTTCGAAATTTCGATCATTTGTTACAGATGTTTAAGGCCCTGTGTGATAGCTGTGTTAGCGAGTCGATTTTATTTTACACACCCTTGTTTCGTAGCTTTATTTATGAGGACGCACTTCAAGCGTTTGATGGTAAAAACGATCCACCGGACAGTCCTATTTTTCATCATAGTTTTGTGCAGTGCCGCAATAGCTAGTTGTTCGATTGGTTAAAAAATCACTAAAAGCTCCTTTCCGATTGCAGATACCGTTTTTTCGCGCATTCTGGAATGCGGAAGCAGCGACCGGTGGCCACAGGAAGCGAATCGTTAGTTAAAATATGCCATGTTCACAACTCATTTGGCAAGCCTAAACGATCACGATTCGCGCGATCGCGATCGGGCTGCGAGAAAGCACTGCTGTCCGCGGTCCAAACCACCCCAAACGATAATGAAGCAAAGCTATCGCGTGGTGCGGACTCTTTGTGACCCTCGGGGCTAATGCGAGATCTGTACCGAGAAAGGCTGTACAGGCCCGTTTCGGTCGGGAATCACATACGCGTGAAGGCTCGGTGTGCCCGTACGGTGTACGGCTAGAAAATCGATGGCAAAATTTCGATAGCGATCCGTGGCAGGGTTGAAAACGTCGCTAATTTCTGTGCTCTCTATCTAAGCGTTCGTGCCTAGCGAGTGGATAGCCAAAAGGTCTAATGTTTTGGAACCATTGCGCTTCCTAAAACCACAGTCGCTAGATAGTGATAGACACACAAAGAGAGAGAGAGAGAGAGAGAGAGAGAGAGAGAGAGAGAGACAGAGAGAGAGAGACAGAGAGAGGGAGAGAGAGAAGGAGGAAAAAAGCGTGTCTCAACTCCTTCCTCACACCACAAGACAACTTCGGGGTCCGGTTATTGATCTGATAGATTTCCTGTTTTAATACATTTTCATGATTCACACGTTCTCTCTCGCTCTCTCTCTCTCCCTCTACATCACTCCGGTGCGACTTCGCTACCCTGTCCGGCAGTCATAGTCGCCGGGGTATGAAGTTATCTCGATCCAAATTGAACATGACCCCTCGCGCATGTTTTCGGGGGCCTTTGTAGAAGCAAGATGTCCTGTACGCGCATGGGTGTGTGCGAGCGAGCGTCAATCGGTCAGTTTCGATCACACCGATTTCGATGGTTGAAATTTCTCAGATTTCCTGAGGCCTCACGGAGGTTGGAGCTGGGGTGTCGAGGGCTTGGGACGGAAATGGATCCGGTCCCGGTCCGCAAGGTACCTCCCGGGCGTTAGACGGGCGGCGCGTGCAGAACCACTTTTCAACGATCGCGTTGATTGATCGGTATCGACAGATGTTGGTCGTGGCTGGTGGCAATTCCTGGTTCCAGCACATACACACACACATCCGCCACTCGGCGACACGTGCAGGTGTGACCTTTTAGAAGGGTGGGTTTTTTGTTTGCTTTTTGGTTGTTTTTTTTTCATTCGGATGATATCTTCAACAAATGGTGGGATGCTAAGTAGGGAAAGCTGTGCCTTCGTAGTTAGCGCCCAGGGAAACATGATTTGTTTATTAGAAGGGAAAACTGCTGGTAGGACCTAGAAACTTCTGATCGAGTGGTTGTGATCTTATTTATGAAAACAAGCAGCACTCTTCGTCTCAGACATATATCTTTATGCTGCAACAGTGGTGTGAGCCTTATTATTCTCATTAAAAAGTAAGTGCAAAACAGAGCATAAACTCAATCCAGCCCGAGACAGTCATCCTGTGCTAGAAAAAGGCGTGTTACTTCCTCAGGGAGTATACGCAAACCCTCCCCTCCTGTTCATTTCAAACAGCCCAAGACCGGCAACGTTTCTAGCGAATCTCGTATCAATCTGGAAGGTGAAACCACGTGCAGCAAAACACTCATCAAGCTCTGCCCTCTGTGTGCTTTCTGTACCATAATTCTGGGAACGATTTTTAACGATCGATGCCAGCCTTTAATAAGCGATCAAGTTCCGGTGAAGAGGAGTGAACGCATGCGAACCCTTTTAGCGAGATGGTCCGGCGCACACCATATTCTTCCGTAGCGCAATCCGAACCACGCTAACTAGCCGCCGCTAGCCTGGGCCCTAGCAGGCCGTGTGCTGCCGATTGCTGCTCTCCTAACAAACCAGTTCCTGCACACCATGCCAAATCTACGCGTCCCCGCTATTGCATGGGGACACTGGCGGGTGCGTGTGACTGGACGGGTGACGATCGACACGCAACGAACCTCCTCATCCTCCTCCTTCCAGCCACCGATTGTGTGGAGGGAAATGAGAAAGAAACCGGCAACAAGCAGCAAGAATATGGCGCGCCGACGGACATGGGTTGCTCAGTCAGTCAGGGCCTTTTGATTTAATTAAGTCGGACAAGTGAGAGCATAATATTTTTCCATCGAGCTACCCACCCCGGCCAGCGCGCCCCCAGCGTCCTCCCATTTCGCACACAAGCCGGTTTTTCGCCGGTGCCAGTAACCGGTAGAAAGGGGGAAAAGCAGCATCGGCTCTGTGTAGTAGGGTGGCAGGTGTTTGCCAGTTGACGGGGAAATATTTTAATGACATAATGCCGTAATATTGAGATATGCATTCCAAACAAATCTACAACAACAACCTGGGACTGCACTTTGCGCGCATTCCATTGTGCACTCTTTCTCTCTCTCTCTCTCTTGCTCTCTTAAGGGTAAAGACGGTTCGCTCGGTCCCGGGTTGAAGTGGACGAGGCAACTAACGAGCCTGCGTCCAGTGCCGCACACAGTGTCTGGAGAGAAGGGGGAAGGTGGGGTGGGGAGGGATGCAGTGGACAGTAAGTTAATCTGACGGGGATGATGATGGTTTGCGAACGGTGCTGATCGGTGAGTGAGTGAGTGAGAAC
>KI921113.1:5906-19957 GCA_000473525.2 Anopheles melas | reverse complement strand
TAGTAGGCGCCGCCAGTTGCTAACAAGCGTTTTTGTTTTATTAGTGAGGTGAAAGTGGATGATAGTGGTGCTGCTTGTTGGAGCGGTAAAATCAATAACATAATCCGCCCTGAGCGGCTTACGCGCTTGATTGATCGATTTGCCGATGAAGCTGGCAATGAAGCGGTACGGCCGGTCTTAGCCCAGTGAGGGAAAGGGGCAGAAAGATGCAGCCGGTAGTGATGCCGGGGTCGGGATGATAAAAAAAAAACAATTAGAATCAACAGGAAACCACTTCCAACCCGGGCCCCCTGGGGCTCTTGTTTACATACAACTGTGTGTGTGTGAAAGTGTGAGTGTTCGTTTGTGTGTGTGCGTTGTTTAATACACTAGCATCCCCTTCTTCCCTTGACTTCCTTCCAAAACCTCGTCCTCGTCGCCATCCTTCCCTTTCCATTAGTAGAATACGCTTCCCCGAATTCCTGGTCACGCCCGCCCCCCAGCGGTTGTGCTCTGCGCTATGCTAAAGGTGCTGAAAAATTGGCCCCAACCAGCGCGATCATCAACACGTCACGACGCCTGAATTGCTTCATTACTTGCCTACCCTGATCTGTGTGCCGGTGCTGTGTTCAAGCGCACAAACACAAACACACCCATAGTGGAGTAGCTTCACACACACACACACACACACACAGGCAAATGTGCTGAGCTGGCTTGAGCAGGAAGCAGCAGCCAGCCAGCCAGCCGCTTTTAACAATGCTACGTCAGTGCCAGTTCGTGCTCGTGGCGCTGGCGTGCTTCGCGGCTAATTGCTCCGGCACCAGCTCGGAGTACTTAATCATTCGGCATGGCCGGTCGCGGGTCCGCCACTCGAGCGAGAAGGACCACATCCGGTGGGGCCTGCAAGTGTTCGACAACTTTACGCTGCTCGACTACGATGCGGGCGGCTCGGGCAGCGGGTCCGGCAGCGAGGAAACCCTTCCCGTCAGGGAGTCACAACAAGGGTCGAATGGTGGTGGTGGTGGTGGTGGTGGTTCCCGCGGAAACACGCTCACGATACGGTTTGACGAGTCCGAAGAGCTGGAGCGCATGATTGAGCTGAGCGATTTCGATAACCTGCGCTTCGGCGGTAGCGCGACGCCGGAACCGCCGGCACGGCCGGGCACGGCACCGACCGGCCGGGAGCGGAAGCTTATCAAGAAGGAGATAATGGAAAACATTCGCCGCACGGTCGACAAGGGTCTCGAGTACCTGAAATCGCACCACAACCTCGACGAGGTGAAAATCGAACTCGTCCCATCGTTCCGGGACTCGCAGGCGGTGCGCAAGCACGCCGGTAAACGCATCCCGTCCGACACAGCAACGATTGACAGCAGCAATCGTGCGGAAGAGCTATCGAGCAGCGGCAGCAGCGGCAGTGCGATAACCGTCCCGATGAGTTCGGGTGCTGCAGCTGGTCGGAAACCGGCGTTGCCATGGGCGGTGGAGGACGGTGGTGCCGTTGCTAAAAGCGTCCAGCGCTCGCCGAGCGCTCAAGTGTCCGCATCCAATCAACGACTAATCTCGTTAGACGCGATTCCCCGCAACCCGCTGTTGCTGCGCAGCCCGGGCTCAACCCAACCGCCCGGCGTGATGGATGTGAACCACCGTTCACCGTACGAGTGGCACCGAGGGTCAAGAGTTGTATCGGATGGGGTGGATTATCCTAATGACATGCCGGGGGCGGACGCGGCGGCAGCCGTTGACACCGGTAACGCGGCGGACGATGAGCGCGAGCAGGAAGCGGAAGGCGACGTGGACGACAGCGACGGGCTGCTGCAGGACGATGATCCGCTGCTGCAGGAGCCCGAGCTGGAGCAGGAGCAGGAGGAAGCTCCGGCCGAGGCTCCGGACGCGGCCGACATTAACAACGTTTTCCACATGGAGGAGGCCGACCTGAGCGAGCTGGACGAGACGAGCCGCAACAACCGGCGCAACCTGATGAAGGGCCGGGACGTGGTCACGCAGTTCCTGCAGATCGTCGAGAGCCAGCACCTGCTCGGGGCGAACTGTACCGCCGGCACCGCGCTCAACCTCGGCGAGGGTGTCGTCGACCGGTACGCGCAGGATCGGTTTCGCGTCGAGGCGGAAATTGCCGTCAACCGGGCGAACATGCTGACCAGGTAAGTGCCCTCCCTTTTGGAAGGTTTTTATCCGTTGCCAAACACGTTGCCAACGAGTGTTTTTCTTTTCTGTTCTCTTCGGTATTTATTTCAACCGATCCAAGTGGGCGCAGTGAGATGCTGATGAGAATTTGCTTTCGTCCACTTTCCAGTGGGTGGAGGTTCGGGTCTGGTGATTGAGCTACTCGCAGTGCACAAACAGCACGGTTCGACAGTGTCGAGTGTGTTGTTTCCAAGGCTGGTACGGTTTTACATGACGGGTTTTTTGCGTGTGTTATGTTGTTTTGCCATCGGCACATCGCCCGGGTGAAGCTTTTGATTGGATCCGGTATCAATCTCGGACGTACTGATGGACTGCATCAAAGCGGTAGCATGATGGCAACTCAGCTGCAGCTGGTAGTTGCCATCGATCCATGTAGGCGGTACGTAGGTACGTACAGTACACCACGATGCGGCTCCATCAGTGCTTCATTAAAACTTTATCATTTTGTGATGCGCTGCCTGGGTGGCAGAAGCCGCACATCATCAAACGCACAAGGCAAACCATCCGCTACGGAAGCCCTTTGGAGGAAAATTATTGGTTCGTCTACTGTATGGGAGGTGCTATTACCATTACTGATTGATTGCGAGCGCTCAAAAATACGTTCCACTCATTATAAGTGCGCTGTAAGGGGTCTTCCATAAATTGCGTAACGCTTTCAATCATTCTTCAATTTTATAGCAGTTAAATTTTATTATCGTTTAGTAATATCTTTTTTACATTTTTATTTCCATAAAGCGTACGGGCCCATGGTACAGTCGTCAACTTTTTGTACTATCATCGTGGATTCAATTCTCATATCCGTCCGTCCACCCGTACATAGGATTGACTATCCGGCAACGTGATATTAAATATGTCTCGAAAGTCTCTTTGGCTAGGTATGACCGTGCAGGTCGTAATACTAACTAGAAGAAGAAGTAGAAAAACAAATGTTCTGTTGAAATGTATACCATGCAGAACAATTGTTGTGGTATAATAATTACAGTCCGCTTCCGAATATCGCATTTTTTCAGCCAAAATATTTGGTATTTCTGGTTTGTAAGTGGTTTAAAAAACTTTTGCATCATTTGAATTTCCATTTGACAATTCTTCAATCAATTTGTACTGATTTGACACATGAACTATCCAAATTCCGCGTATCTCCAAATCCCCGCTAATAGATCACTCGAACCATTAAAATACCAATTTGGAACATAACTGGCAGTATATCCTAGCAGTGCCTACTGGATGTAAGAACTCCTATTGTGATTAATTGACACTAAAATAAAAGATCAAAACGAAACAATATGTGTACCGTCCTATACTTATGGCCTGACGATGAATGATAAATAAGAACCATGGATTAAATCAGCCCTAGAGTATAGAATTGTATTTTTTTATTATTATTATTTATTAATTATTATTTATTAGAAAATGAGATCAAAATAGTGAATCAAAGCCTTATACACTCCATTGCAACAAATCTTGGCTAAAAACAAACAATATTTCTTATGCGTCGACCTGTTCTCTTTATTCGTTGTTATTTTACTTGTATTTTTGTTTTATTACATACAACAAGTATGTGAATTTTTATTTTTTATTGCAGTCTGCCGTTGAGCATGGATGAGATTGTAACTACTTGATAAGACTGCTCAAATCTTTGCAATTTAACTCTCTCTACACTTAAGCGTAACGTCATTTATGGATAGCCTTTAATAGCTCACATCCTACATACTTTCTGCTCTAGACGATGGTGGAACACTTATTTCGCCTTTCCACCCATAACCATAACCAGCTTACTTCTGAAATAATAGCCCCGTTTCTTAAGTGCTTCTTCCTACCTGTAACCTCGGGGGAAGAAAAATGCTAAGAAGAAATAATTCAGTTTACCCCGCAAAAACCGCCCCCCCCCCCCCATGCGTGTGCGCTTTACCCACCCGGTTCCTGGACAAGCCCTTGTTTCGCCCACGCACCTTATTAACGGAGATGGATGAAATTCGATTGTACGCCCGTGCTTCTAATACGTCACATTCGATCACACTTGTCGTGATCTCCCCCGCCCCAGCGCTGTGGACGGTCTTGCGCATCCGTCCCCGCGTATCCCGCGTGTGGCACGGCACCATTATTTGGCAGCGTATCAAGCAAGACACCCTACCCAGCCACAACAACCCGAAAACAAAGTGCCAACTCACTGCCCGTGGCAAGTGGAACAGAAACACACTCCATTGGCAAACCGTTCAAGCATTGCCAGCAAATAAAGGCATAAGACGTGTACGTCCTCCATTCAAGCTTCCAAGAAGAATAGACCTGGAACTGCCGTTACTCCGTTTCCTTCGTCCCCTCCCAAAGATTGCACCCAAAGTCAAGTGCCGTTTAATCTGGTCTGAGTGGGTGCGGGGGAGGTGGGAGCGGAAAGACGTGACAGAACAGCGAACCGAACCCCGGTATACGCCATTGATTTCTTCCATGCCGTGGTTACCGTTCGCACGCTCCGCTGAACCGTATCGCGAACCATCAATGAAGTGTTGCAAAGAATTGATCTTGAGCAGGCTTTGCTGCTGTCTCGCGCGCAGCACAGCTTACTGGGACGAATATATACTTTCTGGCAGTGCCAGAAGATCGATCGGCTCAGCACGGCACAGTTGTGAGTAATGGGAGAAAATCAAGCCACAGCACAGAGGGCACAGCATCAGTGAAAGTGTGATGCCGACTGTAAGAAGAATCGTCCTTCTGATGGCTTGGTGGCGTTCTGCATGTGTTGCTCTCGTGTGTGTTTTTTTTTCCTCGGGAATGAACGGGTGAACTTATACACACAGATCGACAACACAATGACATCGATTTCCCTTCTCAAAGCCAGAAGCTCCTACTGCCTCGAAAGCTCTCTAATGAGCGAAGTGCTGCCGCATTCGGTTTAAGAAAACGGGCTATTCCACCTGACGTTAATTGGTTGTGAGTGCTTCCATTAATTAATTTCGGATTCTCTCCGACCCGACCCGATCCGACCGGGGCCGAAGTGTGTTGTTTGCTTCCCGTTCCGGGTTCCTGTGATCGAGGCGCACGCATACTCCCAATAACGTCTTCCCTCCCCTTTGCAAACGGCACACATAAAATGCTTGTCGGTATCGATGATTGGATTTCGTGTTCTCTGGCACGGCAGATGCCTCTGTAGATGCCCGATGAGTGTGCAGGAAGTACGGTACAATCTGAAGAAGGAGGAAGGTGGGAAAGAGTAGCAATAGTACCGTTTTGTTTGAATTGCGAAGCAGTCAATCGAGCCACTCGAGCCTATCGGGGAAGCTAAATTGGTTCCGGGCAATGAATGATGGGCCCGGGCAGACACCACCTCATGCGTTACCACGCAAAAGCGTTCGTCGGTGTGTTTGCCCAAGAACAGCTCACCGATCTGCCGGTGAGCAGGTGGCAAGTGGATGGTTTTGTTTTGCTGGGAAAAGGTTAGTTGCGTTAGTTTTGTTTGTCTGCATAGGTGTGTGTGTGTGTGCATGTATGAACGTACTTGTTGGAACGTAACCGTGCAGCATGCTTGAATCTTCCGACTCATGCTCTGTAGCGGAAGGATCAAAACCACACGCCCCCCGGGGGTTGATGTGGCTTGGTGCGAAGGGATCGTTTGGCCCAGGTGTGGATCCTGGATGCCAATAGGGGCGTGTGGTAGCACGGGCCGATTTAATTGAAATACAAATTGCGTCTAGTGTTGCGTGGCCTATGTCTTTATATTTAAAACGATATGTAAAGCAGTATCGGTTCGCATAATGCCGTGACTTACATGCATGTTAATGGGCAGGATTGAGCACGAATTGGCACGAGTGAGGAGATTTATGTGATGGGGGAAATGTGTTTGTGCGTGAAATGGTAATTGAACACGATTGGCTTTGTTGCAATTCAATCATTGGTAAGAAATATTACAATTTCGACACGTTTTTCGAGCTTGTTTTGAGCTCAAAAAGTGCTTGACTTGGTACTGTACCTTAAGTTTTCATTTGTGGAATCACACCTTAACCGGTTCACTGTTCCGCTACAACAGCTTCAATTTGCTTTCAGCCCAGTTCAAGTGAACCCCTTCTTCATGCACGAAGACATTCACATTCGCGCTCACAATTGCGCAGCATTAAATGAGCAAGACTCGTACCACTGGCGTAGAGAAAGGGGTTGCATGACCTCTCCACGTGCACAAACCACAATGTCACAAACCACAAAACCCAAACAACACACACACACACACACACAAAGGAGAAAGAATCGAGTGAGTAAGTTTTGTATCCCCTTGACTTCCGGCTTTGTTCCACAGCACAACGGTACCCCATTGGTAGCGAAATGTAGCCGAGCTCACATGCGTGTGCACATCCTACGCTGGGTTTTGCTCCGTTTTTATTCACAGAATTCGCCCCAGCACCAGGAAGCACTTGAAATAATAAGCACGCCGGACCGCACGGGACGCTCTGTTCAGCTTCAACTCCATGCGACAAGAATGATCTCCATTCATGACAATTCCAGCTTTGTTGTTGTTGTAGCACTTCTGTGTGTATGAAGTTCATACACTCGACAGGTTCGACTCTGTGCTCGAGCTGAGTAGGACATCATCATCATCAGCAGCATCATCGTCGTGCGCTTTCGTATTAACGAAGCCAACGAAGAGTCTGACTGCCTGTGGAGTTTTAGCGAAAACTAAGGACCAGATCATAATATCAACAAAACAGCTTACAGCAGCAGCAGCAATGTTACAAATTGGGAAGTGCGGCTGGGCAGCTTCCACACCACCCGAGTGAGAACCTTGCTGCCCCCATGTGGAAAAGCCCTATTCTAACGGGAGAATGGAAGTGCAGTCGAACCATTGCTCCATTTTTCCACGGCCATTCCTCATGCATGCTCATGATTGTACTAGTGTGCACCCCGATTGTACAACGGGTCCAGCACAACAGCAACGGTGCAAGAGCTTTAACCTCCGCACCGAGCGAGCGAATGTTTAAAGAAGGTTATTTGATTTAAATCGTAACGAGTTTACAATCCACGGCTGCACTAACCGCACCAGCTTGTGCATCCCAGTGCAATGATTTATTCCCATAGGGGGTAGAAAGAGAGAGGGGGAGAGTAAGATAACAATGGTCCGGTATTATCATGTTACCGGGGGGATACACGTGCAAACAAATCAATGAAAGTTTTAGCGTACATTGTTGTGGGCCATGCGGAAAAGGCTTTGGCTGTGGTTGGCTTTTGATACACACAAAAGCGGGCCAAAACAATGGAGTGTGTGGAGCGGATACTAGTAGGTAATTTACACTGTCCGTCTGCTGCTATTTAGATAATCTATGGACCTCTATGGTAATCACACTGACCTTTTGCCTACGCACCGCTGATGCATTTTCCAGCTAACCTTTTCTCGCCAAATGAATGATACTATCGAAGCAGGGCACATTAAAGCCGCTAGCCAAGCCAAGCCGAGGATACCCGGAGCCAGAATCTGCTCCGGAATTGAAATTAGCCCGGAAATCGCAATCAGCCCAGAAGTAGGAAAAAGATTTGGCTCCGAAGACAGAGTCAGTTCTTGAATTTGAAATTAAACGATTTTAAAACGTATTCAGTCCAGGAATCGTAAATTTACAGTATTGCTTTGGGTAGGGCGGCTATCGATACAATCGTAGCTGCATAGGACCCAAACCAATAGGACCCTATTCTCATGGAGATATCAAAATTTCAGCTCAAATTTTGGTAACTGATTCCGAACCTGCTATCTGGAAACGATTTCTGAGACTTCTGGATTCTGGAAACGACAAAAAATACTAAGCTAGTCGGATTTAGAGCAAAACTTCATCTTTCCCATCACTAGTTCACACATTGTTTATTCAGTCCCTTGCATGCCTTGGTCACAATGTGAACTACACTGTCCAACGGGGGCAGTGAGAAAGAGCACTCCAAATAAAAGCTTTTTCCCTCCCCCCCCCCCCCCCCCTAAGGAGCGAACACCCCAAAGCCGCAAAGCCTTAAACATCTCTGCTTCTGCTTCGCCCCAAACCCGCTGAAAATGTGGAATTAATCGGATTGCTAATGAAGAATTCAGCGCTTTTCCACTGTTCGCTTTGTGCCTGATGTAGCGTCATTGTTTTGAGCACTGTTCCTTCACCGGCACAGCATCAGCGTTTGACATTTGACGACACGAACCGGGGGAGGAATTCGGAGAAGAATTTACTAAGCTGCTACCCCTCATGGTGACACATGGTCTTTGTGTGTGTGTGTGTGGCATGAATTTGATACCCTTCCGTCGTTGGCCAAGTCACTGTGTCACGTGTTGTTTGACCGAGCGAAAAAGGATCCCGCCCCCGGCCTAGGACAGCTGTGTGGCACCATGCTGTGGCTGGGTAAAAACACCTTTTTCTTCCCTCCGCTCTCTGTCAACGCTGCACTAATGGGTTTGGGCTAATTTACCCTCTCCAGGCAACTACGGTTTCAATGGGATGGGAGAGGTGAAATTTTGAGAGAAAGGAAGCGCGCCGCCTAGAGTCTCCCTTTCCGTTGGGATTGCCTCCATGGGTGTAGTTGGATCAGAGTGATTAAACGCCCCCCGAGTGTTGCAAATTGATTCGCTAAGTATACGGTAATCAATCATCGAAGATGGCTATCGAAGAAAATGGAGGCGAGAAAAGGTACGAGCGCGCGTGTCATATCGAGATGGACCTTGGGCGATGGGAGGTGGGAATGGATGCTTCAAAGCATCGTCTTTGCTTCAGCTTTTCCGCTGCTTGCGGCATAATGAATAGGTTGGCCTACCGGGCAACGACGGACTTACCCGGAGCCCTTTTTCCCAATTGATGGACCAACATCCCATCCGGACAGCCTGCCAGCGTTCTTTCTGCGTGGTGTGTTTTTAGGCACCCTCGGCGCTTCAGTTTGGCGCACTGAAGTCACCATCGCCACTGAAGGATAAAGTTTCGATGGCGGTACATTACTTTCGAGCGATAGCCGGACCCCATGCCGGGCTGGGGCTTTGTGGTTTCTAAGAGGGGGGGGGGGGGGGGTCGGGGGATGGGCGAAAGGAAAGAAAAACAAAAAAAAAAACGAGGAGAGAAAATGTATTACACAGCACATTTCGTCCAATTTTGGGCCAACTTTGCGAGGGGTTTGCCGGCACACGGTGAACCCGCACACTCTGGGGTGGGCAGTTTTGTGGTGAAATATTTGTCAATTTGTCTTGATTTGAAGATGAGGGCCCCATTATCCGTCCGACAAGACCTTGCGGGAAGTGGGTTGAGGGGTTCAGGTGGCGCCGTTGTTGTGTGCGAAATCTTGGAGAGGTTTTCTTTTTTTTTGGTGCTTTATTTGTGTGTGGTCGCGCATGGGGGCATAATGTGAGAAATATTTCAATCTGAAGGATGTGTTCTTCAGACGTGTCTTAAACTTTTCCTCCAGTCATTATGAGGGTGATTAAAACATGATGACACTTCTTTCAACATTTCAATTTTTTTAATTTCCGCAAGACAGCGATCATGTTCTTTAGTCTTTTGCAAACTGCTGTTGTCTCATAATACGTGTGACACTTTATCCAGGAGAATGTTTAGCAGTATTTTGTGATTATTATATCGATTTCTTGAGCTGCTAAAAACATTAATATGATTTTCTTATACCATTACTTGTCACAAGAGATCGTTCCGTGGAGCATCTATTGAAGGATTTATAGTTATTGATCGGATTAATTTCAATTGGTTGATTACCCCAAGAATTTTGACACTTAAATTTAATGTTCTAGTAGTATAATGGATTTCAACAACGCATTAAAACAACAGGAACAAAGCGAAGACCTGCCACGACGAAGGTTACGCACCCCCGGTGCTGTCATTTCAACTTGTTTGCTGCACATTATTTGCGTCCGAGCGGCACCGGACAGTTTATCTTTATCAGCAAACTTCAACCATTGGAAAGCTCTTAAGCTTGTCTGGAAGTGAGTTTGTTGGCAAAAAAAAAAGAACAGAAAAATAATAATAAAGACCCATCCTCCTAGCAAACGATAAGCTGCTAGATAAAACGTTTACGAGCTGTCATCAGGCAGGCTCCGTCGACTTTGCTTTAACTTCACCATTTTTGTGTGTGTGCATCTCTAGCTATTTTGGAACTTTCTAGCGCAGTTCTAAGCGATTAAGTAGCTTACTGGATCACGGCGATGACAGTAAAACCGAAAGCTCGGTACAAACGCACACAACTGACACAAAAGTTAATTAGATGTTCTTTGCACACCGCCGCTAACATTCTCTCCTTCTTTCCATGCACGCACGCACACACACATACACACCGGATATCGGACCCGCTTGCCCGTCGCGCTGTCCCAGAATCTTCAAGTTCTCGTCCGCGGACGTCCAGGCGTCCGAGCACCTGTTGCACGCGTCCGTCCTGTCGATGGTGGAGTTTGACGATGACATTTTTGCCGGCGGAAACTGCTTCGACTGGAACCAGCATCCGGCCAAGCGGGGCCTGTTCTGCCCGTTCGCCTACCGGCTGCCGCCCCCGGACCAGGGCGCCTCGCTCGTGAAGGATCTGGCGCTCGAGTACCACTACTTGGGCAACACCTCGGAATGGTTCTTTCTGGCGCGGAAAAACGCCGAGAAGGTCATCGCGCGCAACGAGCAGTACATTAAATGTAAGTATAGCAAGGCATTCGTGTTATTGTGCTTGCAGTGTACGTCGCAGTGGAGGAGATGTAGGCTGGCTGACTTTATGACCAACCCGGTGGATGCACCGGGTACCACGTTCGGCGGGAAAAGGGTGGACTTATTGGGACTAGACGGAGGAAGTGTCCCAGATCTCAAGCTGCGCTTGAGTGCTTCCCGAACCACTACTTCCTCACGGCTGTCCAGTGCTTGCGGCTTTTCAGCAGTACGGCAAGACGCTAATGCTGCTGTTACAGCTGGCTGGTGCTTACTTTTGCGGTTTGAGTTGTTTGAGCAGCCCCGGGCCCCGGGCTCCTTTCTTTGCGGCAGCTCATTTTTCTCGTCCATCATCTTGTGCTTTATTCAATTTCAAAACTCTGCACAAACTTATTCCAACCGTTCTGGTTTGATGGTTTGCACCAACTGCTGGTACGCTCAGTGTGGTTGTTGGTGAAGCAAAAGCAAAAAAAAAAGAAAAGCAAAAGAGTTACAAAGATCTGTTACGAATGCGCACGATTGCAACTTGGGACTTGGGGCCTCCCCAAAGAGAGGGACACAGACGTTGCAGACGTAAAGTTTGCCCTATTGTTCAGTAAAGCTAGACAGATCGGTTCAAGTTTGCCAAGGCCGCAAACCGGCCCTGCTCTGCTTGCGCTCGCAAGTTGTGTCCCGTTGGGCTTTTACTGTTTCTTGACTATATCAGAGACGTCTTGAAACATGTCAAAAAACCAGGGGAAAAATCACTCCAAACAAATTTAATTAATTTATATAACCTGACTAAATTCGTTTAATACACGCAAAGGCATCATGAGAATAGAATTCTTTTCCTTTTATTCCAATCAAAATAATCCTAAATATACACTAACAATGGAACTGACACGGAACAAGCGAAATGGAACGATGTCTCATGCAGTGCGGCAAACCCTTGTCCGGATGCCGGATGTGCAAACACGCAATATATGTAAAGATAACAAAGAAAGCTAACCGGCTGCATTCGATGCACGTCTGTTTACTTTCCATTGCACCGGCAAACGTACCCCTCAGTATCGATCGTCGCACCCGCCGTTCTGCCGTTTCCGTTCACGAGCGCAAAATCTAATAAGCGAAGTACTTTTAAAGCACACATCGACTGCACAGAAAGAGGTTCTCTTTTCTTAGAAAACCAACTCGTTTTTGTTCTCCGTTTGAGCTGCCACTCGCGCAAGTTCTTGGTTTGACATGTCTTTGGTACGATGTTTCCGCGTCCGTGTTGCTGCGGTATCCTTCTGGGCCTTGGCTTGAAAGACTGACTCAAACCAGGGCCTCCCTCTCCGGACTCTTTTCATGCTCAAGAGCACACTGCTGCTGGGAGGTTTTTTTTTCTTCCCCTCTTTAAACAGATAAACTACACCACACTTACTGCAAGTGACAGTGCGTTACATTGCACAAGTAATAACGTTTAATGTAAAGCCGGAGAAAAAGAAGGCACTAGAAGGTGCACCTTACCTTCACTATGCAGCAAACGTGCAATAAACGAGGGAAGAGGAATAAAAAAGACATGGCCTCTTTTACCGGTACCCAGTGCTTCCGTGTTCCGCGAATGAATCTTCACAAGATTGTAGCGGCACTGAGTCAGCACGTTTATCTGAAGCATCCCCGCACTGACCGCCTTGCTTGATAATGCCACTTGTTTGTGAATCAATCAGAAGGCCTTTCTACAGAGTTTCCTTTTTTTTATGTCGTTGCTGCTACACAGCTTTCAACAAGCCGATAAAGACAGTTCAGACTAATTAAGCAGCAGCGCGTAAGCCGTGCAAGGATGGGGTGATTAATTAAAAGAGGCGTTTTTTCGCCTCTGCTTGCGTGGTTCTTATTCATTTTTTTTCTATCGCTGTTGCCTTCGACTCATCTAGCACGCTCGAGGAAACACGACACTGGTTCGTGCGTTTTCACTTCTTCCATCAAGTAACACCCTAACACAACAGGCAGGCGGTTGGAAATCGCTTTTCATTGTCAATCAGCGCTAAACGTTCTAATCTGCTGTCTAACAAGTAACCATTTTCGTTGGGCGGGAAGCTTTCCTGGAAAATGGTTTCTTTTTTTTGCGCTGCTTTTTAGTTAAAGATCTTGGCGTTAGCGTTTTTCAATCGCGCTCCCTTTCGGGGCCGTGTTCGATGAATTTCTACTTTTTGATACAATCTTCTTTTTTTTTTTTTATTTGCCATCCAACATGATGATGGTGCACCGTTGAAGGATTGCTACAGCATAATGAATGCATAAAACAGGAGGGAACCCACTTCCCCGAGCGCTCCACTACAGGGAGGTTTTGTGCTTTGTGGGCCATCCCGCATCGTCAAAACCTCTTCTGACTTTCACTCTAAATTATATTCGCCGTATCCACTTCAAGCGCAAAAAGGTTCAACACGATGCTGACCATAAAACCGCAAGTCAGCTTGAAATTGATTATAACCGGCCGGTTATCAGCCAACCAAGGAGGAAGGATAGTGAATGGTTTGTCCCTCTGCTCCCGGACTATCGCCCCCGGCTAACGTTTCAGGCACGTAAGCAGCCGTAAGAAAAGTGGGAAGCAACAAAAAAAAGAGTCACAAACCTGCCGCCCCCCCGCCCCCTGCTACTAAGTGTGGTCCAAAAACCTCAAAAGCTCCACTAAGCTTCCCATTAACTCATTATGGTTGAAAAAGGCACTCGATTGGTGGGAGGGGGGGGGGGGGGGAGTGGCAGTCCGCTTAAGAAGGCACGCCGAAGATGACGATGTTGATGCTGCGAAGAGGGTGCTTTTGCAACGTCTTCCGTTTTGGCGCCCAGCGGTGGTGTACAAGAGTTTTGTAAGTGGCCATGCTTTTTTGTGCCCGCCTTACATTGCGTGCTTGAATCCGTTGTCGATTCTTTCGCCTGTGTTTTTTTTTTACTGGAGGACAAGTGGAGCAGTAAATTGGATGATGCTACTGATGTGCTGTTCACTCGCCCATCCTCCCACTGAGCGAGTAGCGGCACTTGAAAGGCTGGGCCCCTCGTTTTTGCGCTGTTACAAACTCTCCCAACACGACCCGTTTGTTAGATGGTTTTGTTTTCCATAAAACTTTTCCGGCCCTATTTGCGTCACGGGGAATCAATCTGGGCTGGGTGTGGATGTAGCAAAAACACAAAAAAAAAACATACATACACACAGGACAGCGAGACCGGGTCGAACGTGGTCGAATACGTCGGCCCCAAAGACTGATTTGTGTGAATGAATATTCA
>AXCO02006983.1:0-15418 GCA_000473525.2 Anopheles melas | reverse complement strand
TTACGTTACTCAAACATTAAATATAATCGACCCCCCCCCCCACCCCCAAACCCAAATGAAGCGTGTACTCATACGTGGCACTGACTATCCTGCTATGGTAACAATAAGTCACTGAAAGTCAAGCTCACTTCACTAGTGGATACAGTCCTTCACCGACAACGGTTGTTGTGCCAAAGAAGAAGAAGAGTAAAATAACTCTGATTAATAATCATTCTTGGTTGCTGCACACGCGCAAAAACATGTTTTTCATTTATCCAATCACAGCAATTCTATCAAATGTTGCACAATGTCATGCCATTTTAGTAAGTTAATAGCCAAGCGTATTTTTAGAATTACTTCTCAGTTTGCGCAATAGAGATCGCTAATGAAACCTTATGATAAGAAATGACTTTCACCATTCTTTTATTTGTCTTGGTTTAGGTCCTAGATGAGCTGAACCAAGTGAAATGATAAATTGAAATTTGAATCGTTCACTCGTCTCCTTTTGTATACCCAACTTGACCTTAAACCTTAGTGAGTTAAGCAAAGTTTTCTTTCTTGATAATGTAAACAATTCGTATTTGCCATTCTTAATCAATTTTCAAAAATGGAAGGCCACCTCCAACAGTCGTATAAAATTAGATATTAAAAAACGTAATTCACTTCAGTAATTCAGTAACCGAAACTTAAGCACTATGAGAGTATTAAACATTTTTTTACAGGACACGCGTCTAATTTATTCACTTATCAGGGATTGCGTTTCGATTAAATGTGAATTTGAATATTCCATAAATTAGGTTTTTTCTTGAAGGATTCATTTTTGAAATATTTGTCAAAAATGTTATTCGAATCAGTAAGTAAAAGTGAAGCAATCCAAAGTGATAACTGAAAAAATCCATGGAATTTGGTAAAATTGATTGCCATCGTAAAAAACGATGAGTTCCTATTGAGACAGAAAACGGTTTTTCCTTGAAGTTGTGGCACTTTTTTCATCCAAAACTTTCAACCCCGATGGTACTTCATTCAAATATTGTAATAACAGTCAACTGGTACATTGAACACTTCTATATCGATGTGTCCGTATGTGCTATAACAATATTTTTATTTGTTTACAAAGACACTGTTTTCCTGCCAGCATTTCAATCGGGGTGGGAGATAATTTTCTGAAGAATAAAGAAGGGTGCGCTATATTTTAGCCAAGGGTAAGACTGTTCTAATTGAAAAGGGGCTCACATTGTATATCGTCACAATGAGGGTTGTCTGGAGTAAAGCCAGTTATTCTCAAGCGCAAACCCACGCTCCACGGTGCAGTCAACCAATAGTTCTGTTTCACAATATCTTTCGAGGAATATCACAGGTCGTTGGGGTGTGGCTGCTAGTTGCACAGCTCGACTTCCCGAGTAGGCCAATGATTCGATTCAAGCTGTACTTGAGCACCCGGAAAAAGGTAGTGCCAAATAATTATTGACATTCGGCGGGTACAGTTGCCCAGCAGGATATCAATTAGACTTCGTTGCTTCGGTAGGGCTTAGCTGTTTGTAGGAAGCATTTGTATCTCCATACAGGCTGAAGGTGTCAAGTGGCTGCTTGTTGGATAAAAGAGCAATGCCATGTGGTATGATTGCTCAATTGTCAATGGTGAAATTATTAAACCATATTCATTTGGATCATAAATCATCTGATTTTTGTACAAAACTAATCACAAATATTTTTACATTTTCCTTGTGACATTTTAAGTGTACAACTCAAACTCATACACATGGAAAGTAATATAATTCTACAGACATGAATTTTTTTTCTAAAATTAGACAAGACTCATAAATTTGTGAACCTGTAGAATATGATAGCACGATCCCCTCAAATAAACAGTTTTCCTATTTATTAATAAGAATAGTTTTCTCTGTGTAATGAATGAAATGTCAACATAAATTCCACCTCTTATTGAACAGTTGTAACCCTACATCGCAGCCCCATTAGACACTACCGTTTTCCACAAGCCGAAATATTGAGGATTTATCACGTTCGCCTTAAAACCTACATTTAATTTGTTCTTGCTTTTCATCTTGTGTAAAATCTTACGAAGAAAAGTCGCTTCAATTAATAACAATAAATCAAGCGCCGGCTGTGATGGTGAAAGCGGCACGGTTTCTGTTTTAATTGTCAAAGATTTGTATCAAACCCAACCTTCACGTTACAGATTTTAATCCCAACATTCTGCGCACAACCCCTTTTTAAATGACAAAGAAAGGTGAAATAATACTTAACTTTCGAAGTATTAAAAAGAAGTGAGATCTCTTTTCCTCTACTATTCTTATCGTTACAAACAGAAGAACTCCTTTCCGTGGATTGGTAAACCGCAACAGTTAGACAAGAGGAATGTTGAAGACAACCCATCTGAATAACTGATGAGCGTCTGTCTTCGAACGTAATAAGATGGTGTCTTAAACGAATAAGGCCGAATTGGATTTCGCTTGGGATGGGCACAGGCGCTGAGAAGATGACTGGCATGATTTACCGCTGACGTATGAAGACATACACACCGATGGAAAATGAAACGAATATTTCTTCATTTCAATGAATTCCAGTTCAACTTTGTTGTATTTAAAACCATTAGACGGTTTATTCTTTAAAATAATCCTAACGATTCTTCTGTCCTTTAATTCGAGATTCTTGTACTCGAATACCGTTCAATGATATAATCTGTGTTTGTACTTAAGTATATTTAATGAGAAATAGATTTCAATATGTAACTTACCGGTGTGGATGTACGTGTGCTTCTTCATGTCACTCTTTTGGTGGAACCGCTTCCCACAGAAACCGCAAGGATATGGCCGTGTGTCGCTGTGTATTAGTAGGTGTGTCGATAACGTACTCGAGCGCTTGAAGGCTTTTCCACACTGCTTGCATTCAAACACTTTCTCCACATTGTGCACGGCTCTATCGGTGGAAGAATATATTCAAATCCGTTTACATAAATGCAATTAAAGACACTTTTTTCAAATGACTCACCTGTGCTGATTCAAACTGATCTCATGTCCGAACGATTTGTTGCATAATTCGCAGGCGTAGGGGCGTTTACCATTGTGCGTTCTTCGTGGATGTACATCTATGGTTTGCGTGGAAACATATAAATAAAGTACAATAGAAAGTGTCAGAAACTCTTCTGCACACCTTTGCTATAGTTATTTACCTGTACGCATTATCAAATGATGAGGATGGTGAGGATGGCTAAAATCCAAATGAGTCCCAGTAGCACCAGCTGAAGCAGCTGCCGCGTTTTGGGTCATGAAATGGCGTAGTCGCAATATATCCTCTGGTGTCGAAGGGTGATAGCTTTAAATACAAATGGATCTTTGTTAAACACTGAATCTTTTTTGAAAGAAATATACACCAGTCATACTTTGCTAATGCTGGATTTAGTTGATGTCCTTGCTGTTGCAGCATCGCAAAAAACGGAAACGGATGGAAAAGCGGGCGGTTGAGTATGCTCTGCTCGTAAAATTGTGTGTAATTTGGCCTAACAAAAGAACGTATGAATATTATTACTTGCTACAAATTTCTCTTCTCAATTATGTTACCTAACAGCATCGAACGATCCATTCGATAATGGAGACTTTGATTTGGGCTCAACTTCGCGCTTTAGCAATGCTGACACCGAAAAGGCTTCTGAGTTTTTAGGAACATGTGGGACTTCTGTGCTTGGCGATGGATTAATCCGTGGTGGAGGAGGAGAGTCAACTTCCAGCTCGATAGAGGACGACCGCGAACGAGTGGAACGATCCCGTGAACGCGATCTGCTCCTCGATCGTGATCTGCTGCTAAGAGCACTCGAATCATAGCCACTAGAAAGAGTGGACAATTTCGGACCATTCGCGGCATGATGTGGCAGGTGCGCTACATGTGGTGGTAGAAGCGGTTGGGTGTGAGGCGCACTGTGATGATACACATTGTTGTTATCTTCGTCTTCAGACTCGTTCTTAACTAGCCGGCTAACGCCGAATTTGATTTCGTCTGGAAAAATAAAACAAAATAAATAAATTCTAGCAGCAAAATAGCATAATGATTTATATGAGTACAAAATAAATCAAACGTAGGGCTTTAATATATAGTAGTATGCAATAACTAATTTACGTAGAGATCATCATGTTCAACAAAACTAACTTTGTACAAAAAAACTGCATGTGGTATATTTCAACGATGATTTCACACCTCTTGCCATAAATAACAATTTACAAAAAGGCCATACACAGCATTATATAAGTCTCGCACTTTCTTAGTTGTACTATCAATTTCATACTAAGCACTCCGATTGCCGGTTGTTGCTGATATGAGGCTCATATCGAAGCTAGTCAATATCATGACGAGCATGATTTACAGCGGCAGCGATCCGTAAGCCCCAAGCGGTTGAAGTATTTCTTGAGTTTATGGCACTCACTAGTACGGCCCGATAGCAGCTGGCATTCCCGCAGATTGGGTTGTGGCCGTAAAACTTCAAATCCGGGTATCACATTGTTCATCGTTTTTCTCGGTGGCCGTTGCTTTACACAGGGATTTTCATAAACCCCTTTATATCGGTTATGATGGATTGTACATTATCGTGGCCAGAAGTGAAATGAGATTTTAGAGAAGAATACACTGGACGTAAACAACCAGGCCATGCCATTGCATTGTTTCAACAGATTAAAAAAAATGCAATGACAACAAGATACAAATGATAACAAATGAAGTATGTATAGAAAGTATGAACTTGTGTATTGTCTTTTGCTTGTAGCAAAAGAAAAATTACTCTATATAATTATTATTGAACGAAACATAAATAAATCAGCTTCGAATTCCATATTTAAATCGTCGCAAATGGTTTTGTTCATCATTTGCAACATTCAATCAATTTCTACTGCTATTGCATGAACCATAACGGTCAACGAACTCGTTGCGGTTGTCCTACACAGGCCTGTCCAAGCAAAGGCACGGCAGACCCTCCAAGAAGACCCGACCGGATACAAATCAATTCAATTTCCAATATTGATGAATTCAAATGACATCAAATTAAGCTCAATTAGCATAGATTTGCCACTGTCTACAATCAAACCTCCAACCGGTGCTGAGTTGCTTAGCCGTAAAGACATCAGTGGTAATAGCGGAAATACACAACATTATTTGAAATCGCTTAATTTCATGCTTGCTGTGGAATTAAGCTAGAGAACTTCATTTCACAATAATAGGCCAAAATGTCTACTTCATAATGTAATTTATCTGAGGAGTAGATCAATTTTATACGGTATGGTATTTTATTTCCTTAACCTGGTACGCTGGTTTTCTTGGGGCCATGTCTGTAAATTATTGACAATATACATTTTCAAAGAATTCACCATTCAACATATCGATGCACTCTCGTTTACTAACAGTTGTATGTTACACATGATAATATCGTGTCATTGGCACACCTCTTAACCACTCATTAGGGTAAATGACATTGGGTTAGTTCAACCCTTTTTTAGTGCACTACACGACACTAGGGCTAAATATATTTATGTTCTTATCGTGATCTATTGCACGCATACAAGAATCAAGTGAGTGATTTTACTAAATATTGGTTGGAACCATGCAACAGTAAACTCGCATAAGTAAATGCTACCTCGCACCGGGAACTCGCTTCCTATGTTAAATTCTCCAGGGTCGTTTAGATTCGTGACAAACGAGGCATGAAAAGTCTAGATACTCTGGATACTCCAGCTCATCTGGCCTCATCAAGCAGTCCAATAACCCTCTTCGCGGAAGGGAATCAGCGAACGATTGCGTGTGGCGTATGTTGTCTGATTTTCAATGTGATCGTCTTCGCTTTCTTCCCCCCTCTACCATAGTGAGTTAGGGCTAACATTCCAACCGAAGGAGGAAAAGGATTCACATTCAATTATCTTTCGACTACGTTCCAACGAAACAATGGGAGTTTAGCCTGGGCAGTGCTAGAAGGAAAGCAGTGTCGAATGGAATTTAATTAAACCCGTTCAGCTGAGAGTCACGTTCAACGTAAGGTGACAAATCAGTTTTCCAGAACTTCCTATTTTGTTACAAAAGAGCTATTCAATTCTTTGTATATCTTGACTGCTCACACAACCGTTTTACTTCATTTATATCAGTTTCACACACATTTGTCAACAGTTACTCTATCTTGTCAACTTCCATCTGATCTATTCTCATTGGGCTCAGTACGGTATGAGGTTATTATTTATCCAATATGGCTTACGTTAATGCATAGTGATTAATTTATGACCAGCATGTTCCAAACCGTATGTCAAGTGATAAAAAACACGACTTGCATCGATCGTGGTAGGTAGCGTCAGCTGTAACTACTGAGAATGTAATCAAGCACAATCATGGTGGCACAATAAGTTTTCATTATTACTGATTGTGTTTTGTTTTACCACGGGGCACATTTTATTAATGTCAGATTAATCAAAAATGGTAAAAAATTGTGTTGTGGTTCGTTCACATAAACAAACAATCGGTTTTAAGTGGGAAAGAAAATGAAACGTAAATTCAATTACGTTGTTGGAACCAATATTAACACAGCTGATTACGGTGTGTTATTAGTATTGTGCTATAAGGCTTTTGATTTCCCATTATCAGAGATGAAAATGCTTTATGGTTTAGTAAGAAAACATTATAGTGATTTTCACTTCTTCCACTCTGTTTATGTTCTAAGAGCGAGCGTTTGAGCGTTTTGCGGTTCAATGTATATGCTAGTCCAACCAAACCTTTTCAAAAGGGCAATATTGTATTTCTACATCCTGTAAGCGACTGGCTTAAAATGTATCTGTATTTACACACCAGGTGTAAAAATGTGACTCGGAATAAAAAAATCTCAAACGATTGCAGCATACCGAGGCAACAAACATATTGCTTCAATATTGTTGGTCTTATGCTAATGTTAAACACGTATGAACCTTATTAAACTACGAGCATCGGAGAACACCTCTTCGCCAACTCCAATCGAAAGCAATTCAGCACCGCACCGCACAAAACGTTACTCCCGTCCTGATCGGGCCACTGCATAGGCAGTTGTCGCGATATTAAATGGTGCAATAAATTCTCTAAATATTGATAAACCGATAACCACGTCAGTTGAACAGATTCTAGAAGCACTTCTCACACCGCAATCACCAAGGCCTTGTGCGTCGGTTCAGCGGACATTAACGGATAGTGTGTTCGCTGCGATTGCGGAGACGAGTGGCACTTACGACCGGAAAGGTGAGCAGTTGTAATGAAACATGCTGTTCCCAACTTATACTGATAAGCCATGATTTATTGTCCCAGGACTTAGGCTGGAAGGCTTGCTTTATAGCACAATTCGATAACTCATTAGCCAGCGATCGAGAAGTCGTTCAAACAATCGCGGGCACGGCATCAAAGTACAAAGACTTCGATTTAAGTGAAAAGGTATGACATTAAACGCATGTGCTTTTGCCCTGTCGTCAGTCAGTAGCCATCACTCGGGGTTTGAAGTTCGCTTTACACCTTTCCTCCTGCCGTTTTTGTTTGACGAACATTTCAAGTGCATGTTTTTCACTTCTGCTACTTACGTTGTCTGGATTGCAGCAGCAATGATAAGCAACAAATCAGTTGGTTGTTGGTTTCGTATTTGCTGACGGTTGTACGTAAACCTTAAGCTAGCATTTGCTAATCCGTAGCTTCCTGAACTGGCTCGCAAGCGTTTACGTTTTTCTTCAAAAAGTCGTAAAGTTCTCGTAAATGTGTATTTTTTAAGGATAGTCTCATCCTTCGCGTGTGAAACTAAACCGGTTTGCGGTGTACAGGAGCGGCTCATAAAAATGAGTCAAACTAGTTTTGTGCTGCGGAATGCATTTGGAGCATATGTTTTGCGTTCACACCTTACGACAGATGTTAGCCACGGTGGGTGGCATATTTGAATGTCTTCTAAAGCTAACTGACACACCAAGTGGGGCCAGTCGGTCTGGTTTCGAACACCGTGAGAACAGATTATATGAGGGCAGACCACCCATTTTTTTGCTTCGCCAGGGGACGTATGAAGTAGTTGATAGTGACATTTATTAAGGTTACTGGTACATTACCATTCGTTTTTCAAACAATTATTTAAATTTATCTCGCTTGCAACAAGGGTTCTTTAGTAAATATTTTGTAAAACATAATTGTTATGTTACTACTATTTTGCTTTTTAACTTTTTGTGAAAGTGAAGGTTTCATACATCAGTATTTGTTATAATAATTGTTTTAATAATTGTGTTTACTGTATGTTTTACCTCTTTGACCCATTTTGAGCTGTGTGTCAGGCACATCATTATAACCATTGGCACCATTCGGAAGGCGCGGTACGGCGGCTGCTACTGGATGAAGCAAGCGTCGGTAGTGGTTTACCAGCAGGTCATTGTTGAAAATTAAAGGTGAAAATCCATTTGCAGGCTGTGCTGGAACTGGAATTGAACAAATATAGCTTATTAAAATAGTTGCCGAGAAAGCATTTCATTTAATATATTTATTAATTTTATATGACAGCTACATATACATATTTACATACATATTTCGATCTTAAATTAAAGATAATAATAAACTATCTTATAATTTCAACGTGTAAAACAATTTCAAAATATTTTTTTACAACCCTATTTCTACGTTTATTCCGAACTAGGCCAAATGTTAAACCTGCCAATCACTTGCCGGCCTTAACCAATCCCATAGTTAAAGCAGAAGTGTTTTGACGTCTTTCGACACCGCAAAGAGTACGAGTGCATCTGCGCATCCATTTACCACTTGAAACTAGCGCTTCCTTGCAAATTCAGTCACTACAGTAAAATAGACTATCATGGCCGCGAGACGACAAAGTGTCCTCAAAAGCGCATGCTTAGTGTCTGGGCAAAAAAAAGAGCAACGTTGCATCCATTTTTCATTTCCAAGGAGCTACGTTCAAGAGGTACATTCAAGAGGGTTTACACTGTGCATCTTTCTGCCATGCGAGCCAGCAGCAAAGACTTCTGCACTTACATCTTTACTGTTTAAATGCTTTGAAAAATCTACCTCTAAGTAATTCATGTGCCATCAAGCCAAGCGCTTCCATCTTCGCACACTCATTCCAAAATAAATTAACAGTTTCCGCTTGGCGGTAAATCTTATACAATTAACGCACTAGAAAGACTCTAATAAATTCAACGATGAAATGCAGACGCGTTGTGACGAAACAAATTGTCCAGTGCCAACAGAAAAGAGCACATGAAAGCAAATTGTGCGAAGAAGCGCACCTTGTGAATCAGTTGCGTTAAATTGTTTAGTTAGCATCAGCGCTAGCTGCTATCATCTGCGAGAATACTATGACTGATGCATGTGTGTGGCAACAAGAGAAACAGATCATCGCGAAAGTAATCAAGGCACGGAATAATTGTGTTAGCGTTTAACAGAGCTGCAGTGATAACTGTAGAGCACATCAATGCATGCATACATAGAATTAAATAAATTCTAATTATTTTCCCCTATTCCACTATTTCTTTCAATATAAGCATTTTTTGTGTATATACAATGTAAATACACCAATAAATCATGAATCAATAAATGTTATGTCATTGTATTGATAAAATAACACTCTTTACAATTTAAAAAATAATGAAATGACGCTAAATATCAACACATCTTTGAGACTTATTGCTATAACTTATATTTGTATAACATTTGAGTCTTCTGCTTGTGATCTAAAGTGTATGTATTGAAACATCGTGAACAAAAAGAACAAAAACATAGTATTTATAAACAAACATCGCTTATGGTAGGTTATTTCTCACTCTCACATAACCCAACGATTGTGGTCTTAACAGCCTGTTGATTCAAGTGTTACGTTTCTGATGTATATGGATGACGAATTCGAGCTCTCTCAAATAGAAAATAAATAGTTGTGTACTCGAAAGACGATCACATATGGTTGCGATCGTTTAGCTCTTTAAACGTCTCTTTTTTAGTATGCTTCTACTGCTAATTCTGTTGACGAAAGTCTAAACAACGCATAAGGGCAAATCTTTTTGAGTTTTTATTCCGTTTCAATACAATAATGATCGGCTTGGTCGTTACAAATCATACACACACGGTGTCTACAAATGTCAAGTTCATTCCGTTCTTCGATCGCGATATTCCATTCATAAATTTAGACACAAAACTACTGTCATTCACAAACAACTAGTTCAGCACGTTTAAGCTGTTCCAATCATGAAATTCATGTGGTTAGTCTTTACAACATATGGTAGAGCATCTTTTTAAAGCAGCGTTTTTTCATGCTCCTATATTTGCTCAGAGCTAATTCTTAGACAATTCTTGATTATGGTGAAGCTTGATTCATGTTAGCCTGAGTCTGTTTTAACTGCAGTTTGCATAATGATTAGTTTATCCTACCTCTTTTTTGATTGATGCATATTTGTAATATTAACTACGCAGAATTGGATAAATATTGTACTTAATTGAGAAAATAGCTCAGACGGTAGTCAAAAAGTTAAACAAACGTAATTATATTTAAAACAATTATCTCCCCGGAATTTTTTTCCATACGTATCCTCCTGGAGCGCATCCGTTTGCTATGTTAATAGCGGAATTGTAACACGACATATTCTGCTAGAACATATCTGTCAAACAAATTTTTTCACGGAAGTGGGAGAAGTCTAGCAGCCTTCAGCGTTTTTTTTGAGCAATCCAAGCTATTCGTCGCTGGATTGATAACAACAATATTTGTTCGTACAGGCTGATAGAAATATCGTGTTTGATTGTGTTTAAACATTAGTATTCGATAGCTTCTTATTACAACATGGCAACAATATAATACATTACCATAAAGTGCATTTATTATAACAAGAATTCGTTTTTTAACCGAAACACAATTTTGTAAAATTGTGTGTTAACGCAAAAAGACAGGTGAATCTTTTTGGAACATGAGCACACCACTTAGCTTTGTAAATATATTTGCCGCGGCCCACATACGGTTTACGGCTGTAAACGAGAAGGATCACAAGTGCCCCGCGGACCACAGGTTGGAGATCAGAGATTCAGAGCAACAGGTTCATAAATAATGATAAAAGTTTACATATCCATCAGAATCCATTTAAATTTTAATTAACACTTGTTTGACAGTGACCATCTGTTGCTTAATCGATGTTCAGGATGGCAAACGTTTTCCTTACAGAACAGTCACAACACACCACAGAATCTCTAGTAGCAATACCAAAGGACCAGTGTATGCCATTCCTCAACTCCCAAGACAACGACAAATGACACACTCTGCTTCATCAACCATTAGAAGCATATCTAATGGTATTCAAACACTACCATTATACTTTGCCAAGCTAGCTTAGCAGATGGGGACATTGCACCCAATCGTACTCGTTCCCATTCAACCGCAAATGCTTAACTTTACACTGGTCAAGGATGAAACCGAAGTATGCTGGTTGAAAGCTCTGGTCGTCTAATCTTATCCTATCCAAGTAATGGTACACTGAGTACTTCTGTGTTCACTTGGTCTACCAATGGCTCACCCCTTATCGGTATCTAATTGCCACACGATCGTCTTGCACAGACGTTGCAGTGTAGAAGCAGCTACCCATTAGGCGTGACGACGCCTTGAGGTATGTATTGGATATTTTGGATCACGGTCTTTTGTCGGACAAACATCGATTGATTATGCTATGGAGATTAGGGAGCACATGTTGCGCACAAGTGAGGCGAATTTGTTACACAAACGAAAAGGTGGCTTGTCGAGCTAAGTGATGGAATAACATACTACACTTTGGCTGCCGAAGCATATATTTTCAATGAAGGTTAATTTATGTTAACGTATTTAAATTTTAATATAAGCAAATACTGCAAGACTAATGAAGCGTCGCCATGTTTTATAGGTTGCTGGTTTTTGTTTAGTCTACAGATGCTTTTTTATCTAAAACAGGATATAATGCAGACTGCACGGAATCCATATGAATAAACGTACCAATAGTTTGTTCACCCTTTTTATGCTAGCTTGACGTCTACTTTAGATATATTACATAATGTGTGTAGATAGGTAGCAATAATTTAGACACTTTGACAAAAAAGCTTGTGATTTTCCTGTACAAGATCATTGCAAAAAGCTTAAATTTAAAAACATTTTCATTTTAAATGTTAAAAAAATAGCTCTTGATTTTAAGTTGCGGTTTTATTAACGTATTTAAGTTTATCAAATGTCATTTTTATCTTCGAAAACAAGGCAGACTTCGTTTTAAATGTTACATTCACATTATACTTGTAAATAATAAATAAGATCCGGAAAATTAATTGATTAACATTTAATCAAAATGATTCTTTTCTTTCGCAAGATTGGCCTTGATGATCGTAAAGCTTATAAAACACACTTATAATACAGAAACATAAACTGGATGTAAAATAATTTAAAATAATTACTTGACTATTATAAAACCCGATAGGAAGTCCAAAGAGAATCATTCAAATAAGAAGCACTAATTTACTAATTTTAATTATCGTTACACTTTATGCCAATATGATCAATAATAGGCTAAATAATAATAAACCTAAAAAATAAAAAAAATCATGTTCGACTAATTTTTAAAATGGGTAAACTGAAAGTTCAAATCAGAAAAGCTCATAAAACATTTTGAGCACCGACAAACCATTATGAACTTATTTTGACGTTAAAATTATAGAAACCATTGATTCTATTTCCCTTTTTCATTTTGGTAATATTTCATAATTCAAACTTACCGTCGGCTTTCCCGCGTGGCGTCACTACCTTAAAAGCACTTGTCATTGATGTTCCATTACTGCTACTATTCATGTTAACGGATGGATTACTACTGTTTGCTGTTAGTAGCACATTTGGGCTCATTGGCCGCGAAATGCTAACTCCATTCAATGGACTACTTTTGTTTTCATCTGTCACTGGTGCTTGACCCATACTTCCGCCTTTACCAATCATCATACTGCTGTTGTTGTTGTTGTTGTTGGTGTTATTATTATTAATACTACTATCATTATTATTAATATTATTATTCCCACCACTTGGACTCACGTTGACACTGTTCAACTTAATGTTCACCATGGTGACACTAAAATCCAATGGTAGCTGAGATTGCGGTGGTTGTTGCAATACTAGTGACACCGTTTGGTGATGTGTTTGGGGTACTCCACTTACTTCCATCATATGGAATAATCAAAAACGCCTCGAACTAACTCTTTTATCACACTGAAGGTCCTCTAAAGGACCATCCACAATTGATTCCATTCATCAGATACGATTCACACTTATTTTCATAGCTTTTAAACTTTATTCTAAAATAGGTTATTTGAATATAAATCACACTCCAGAAAATGCACTGCTATAAAGCACACTAACAAATTAACACCAATATTTCCCACAATGTGCTAAAAAGAACATCGGCACTTTAACAACACTTATCAACGCCACACATCACACACGCGACATCTGTTTCCAGATCAGCATTCGTCACTAGCTCGTTGCTGTCTCATCACCATCACGACGCATTTACTGCAAATTCTTTGTATCACACTTGCCGTCTTCGCCAAAGTTCAGTTCGCTACTGTTTGATGGTTCATCCATGTGGGCTCAGCAAAGAAGCAATGATTGCCGCTGATTCAACGACCACTGCGGAATGAGTAATAATGTTGATGTTGTTCTATCCTCTTCCCGACAGCTACGCTCATCCACTGATTCGAGAGCACGTTGTCTCTCGTTTTATCGCACACTGATAGTACGCAGCGAGTCCTCTCGGGTTAGATTTCGTAGTGCGGTTGACGATTGCGTACGATTTAGCATCCACTACCACCTTATGCGGCGGGTTGTACCTAGCAGCTCACTCAGCTCCTCTCTTGCAAGCTCACAGCTAAATCCTCTGTTATTAATCCTCGACCCGAATCCTCCTATGAGTGGCAGACCCAACGCTAAAGGCGACCTACCGCGTGGTTCCTCAATCAAAAACCAGCAAACACAACACCAACTACGTCCGCGTGCCAGAGGGCGAAATATCCACAACAATCCTGGTTCCGCAACAGACGCGCACTGAGAAAATCGAGCACTGATAAGCGCACTCGAAGCGTCAAAAAGATCAACAGATTTCAGCAGCATAGCCACGCCTTCCAGTGAAACATAACTGGAAAGCGGTGCACCCCATTTTATTTCACGTGTGTAGCTCTCTTGCTCTTTTTGTCAAATGGTGAGTTGCTGGTAAATGCTCTCTATCTCAGATATCTGCCCTGCAGGGGAAGAAATGCTCACCCTTCGCAATCAAAACAGTGCGCCTGTGTGTGTGTGTGCATTGCATGCGCACTGACTTTTCTCACTTCGACTCACTACGGGGTGTTGGATTGTTTGGTTAGAGTAAAGCTTTCGCTGAAGAGTGGCATTCAGTGCTGGGTGAAAACGAACTGAAGGAGCAGATTCAAGCTGCACTTTGCTCAATACATTCACTCCAAAAACCAGCTGTGTGTGAGGATTTGAAAGGGCAATAAAAACCATATGTTGGAAGCAAGGTCAGCCACAGGGTGGTTGTGGGCATACATATTCGAACGACAATGATTCGTTTGTTTTTTTTTTCATGAATAATACCCCATAGCATCTCAAAACGACCACACCGTTCCAAAATTTTCTAATGTTAGAAAAGACATTTTTGTGTCGCTTGTACATGCGCAATCTGAAAGCCATAGACGTAATCACAATGGCGTCAAAGACCTTAACTGATCAGATAATTTATATGGCATGACTGGTAACAAATTTGGGCAATAATTTGTCTACAATTCCGCACACTTGGTGCTGTTGAGAGTAATCAGTAAAAATGGTTTGGCAAATCAATCAAAGACCATTCGATCAATAACTGACAAACAGTTCCCGTAAGCCAAGGTGAAACTGATTTTATTGGGCCAGATTGTTTGATTGCCTTGAGCCCGCCAAAACGGCACCGGTGATAATGATATTGGTGCACCTATCACCCGCAACCCGTTGCAATTTTACACAATCGTAACAGTAACGTTTGATTTTCAAACACATGTGCTCATTGAAGGAAGCAAATTTTCTCCGATAAGCAAAGCATTGGAACACTGTTTAGCTTTATCATGCGTTGGTAAGGTTAAATTTTTGCTTAGGGTTAAGCTGCGCTAAGGAATGTTTAATTCATTTCCGCATTTATTTTAACAAAAAAAAATCAAAAATACAAATTCTAGCAACTACTTACGGCGCGTTACTGCAAGCATTCTTGGACTATTTCGATTGAAAAGCAACGTCTGTTGCAGCGTGTACATACTATGAAAGAGAAAAGCGAGGTCATAGTTACTTTTTCTTTCTTTTTCCATTGGACATTTTCTTTCGCGCGTGTTTTTACTTTCACACTTTCTCTTTCGCTTTACTTCTCTTATTGCTCTCACGCACATTAATTTT
>KI921112.1:3308-20313 GCA_000473525.2 Anopheles melas | reverse complement strand
TTTTTTTTTTCAAGACGAAAATCGAGCATTCATAATAAAATGGTGAGGAGATTATATTTTCTTGTTAAAGCGAAATGTTAACCCATAAACGAAAAGTAAGCCCGAAATGGCACAATGTTGCACAATGTTATTTCCGACTCCTGCAACAGTGTAACTGTTTCAATATTGGGTAGGCTTCTGCAGAAGTTTCACAAAAAACTGCTCATATATTTACATTTTTTGTTATTTTTCATGAAAGTGATGTTATGTTAGTTGATAAACTATTATAATTTTATATTTGATTTGCCGTTTGTAAGATAATTTTTAAATATATTCGTGAAAAGGAAAACACCGTTTTTGTTTGAAAATAGTTACGGTCGCCATGTTATGTGACGATCACATCACGCAACTGACCGTCGAGTATCGTCGCGGTAGGTCAATCGTTTGCTTGACATGAGCCCAGATGAAATTAAAACTTGTTCGAAGCGGATTTTTTCGACACTTAATGATCGCGACGATCATAGAAATCCCTAAGGGATTTCCCTTACCGGAAACGTTGGAGTTAGAGGACTTATCATGTGTAAAGGAGGCATAACTACACTTTTTAAATGACAAGTCGATAAATGTAGGAAGGTCTTAGTCCTATCCAGGCAATCCAAACGAATCTGTCTTGCCAAGGCCAGAGTTGGTTTTATTTGTACAATTTGTTGGTGGTGTAGGTGTTCCATTATAAATCGAGGTTGCCTATTAAACCGTATTGACCAAAACTATGGGATTTGTTACACTAAATTGTTTTCGGTGCTGGGGTACAATTGATGTGACGTGTTTATCGACAAGTGCCTATGCTGCGCTACTAGTTTTTTTTTGTTGCAAAATTAGGTGTCGACTGTTGTTGCTAAAGAACAAATGCGTTTGTCGATCTTTGCATACGCTGCACGTTTAGGGTGATAATTTGCAATGCATTCTCTGTTTGTCTACTTTAGTAACGCTTTAGAATCTCTTTTTTTTTGTACGAACGGTGAGACCTGGGTGTTTTGCTATGGTGTGTATTGATTTGCTGAGTGTATTACAATAAATATGTTGCTATGTGTGTGATAGGGTGATAGTGTGAACTTGATCATCATCTTCTTCTTTGGCACAACAACCGCTGTCGGTCAAGGCCTGCCTGTGCCCACTTAGTGAAATATGAGCTTATGACTTCAGTGACTTATTGATACCATAGCAGGATAGTCAATCCTACGTATGGGGGCACGGTCTATTCGGGGCTTGAACCTTTGACGGGCATGTTGTAACGTCGTACGAATTGATGACTGTACCACCAGACCGGCAAACCTGATAGTGTGTATTATAACAAGTTCTGTATAGCAGATATGCTACATTGCAATTTTTTCCAATTTTTGGCAGGCTGTGCTCCTATTTTCGAAAACGGCAATACGGGTCAGTTGAGTGTAAACCCCACTTTAATTATTAAATTTATGTGAACCATCTTGGTCATTATGGCATTTTGACACCTTTTTTACCGTATTGCTTCGAATGACGGACACTTTTGGCATTTTATATTTTTTTTATTAATTCTATTTCAATCGGTCAATCCTCTGTATTACGCTCTTTCTTAACGCAAACCTTCTAAATTTGAGGAAACATCAAAACTTTCAATAATTTCACTCGCATCATTGCAAAATATCATAAAATTGCAACAATATTTCGATTCATATTCCGGACAGGTTTCAGCTCATGTTTCAAATTACGGACATTTTGATTCGAACTCCGGACAGCCTAATTTATTTCGTCTATAATCATTAGTTATATTTTAGTTTAGTATTTATTAGTCTATAATCATTAGTATCATTTTAGTTTATAACTTATTTTAAGTTCTGATCACCCAATTCTGATTGAAGAAGTCCTCCTAGACCGACAGAATGACGGTCTTAAAAACAACCAAGTTTGGATGCCGTTATTCTCTTGCACTCGTAGATGGATATAACCGAAGAACTGCTACGCGAATTGACGGTCTTTCCCTTTTGGTCATCAATGCATTTGTCACATAAATCTTCAAATATCGTTGTTTTCTTATGTTTATCACTGTCTAAAAACATATTTGTATATAATGAATCACAATTTACTTCGGCTTTCCAGAATTATAAACATATGAATACATAGTAGTAACATATATGAATTAAATACGTGTTTTAATGAAATTAAATGCATCATTTGATAAAACACTGTTGTTTTGACGTTGATTACTACTTCCACATCAAATTAAAAATTGATATGGGGGTATTGAGGAGCTGAACATGAAGAAATTTAATATAAATATGCCGAATGTCCGGAAACACAAAGACAGCTTCTAATGTCCTTAATTTGAATCATAACGGTATGTGAGTTACAAACAAGGAAGCCATTGAAGAAATGTGACAGCCTTGCGGCTTTAGAATACGGAGTAAGCACCGGCTGGTTAACAAATAATTATTTTCATTTTAAGTTATTTGTACGAAAGGATACGATGAATAGTGACATTTATGATGTGTGAAATTTAGTAGTATGTCGACATACGCATTGTTGTTTTCGGATAAAGTTTTAAAGAAATATTCAGCCAAACCAGACAAGTTGAGGCGGGAGCTCACAGCATTGAAGTTTCAAAAATTAACATTTCTGGTGTACCTATTTTCGGTAGCATTGAAATTGAAAAATAACTTGTTTATTGTGATTTTAACATTCCTATCAGGGTAGCATAAATTCTGCAACCATAAAATCTTTAATTATTATTATTTTTCATTGGTTTACTGTATAGCTTCTCTTAATCACAATATCAGCAAAATCTATTAACTGACATCATATTTGCCGTATTTACTGATTTTTCTCATTGAAACTTAAAAATTGCATGAGTAATGAGTAAATCGGTTGCTAGATTTTAAAATATTCTTCTTCTTTGGCACAACAACCGCTGTCGGTCAAGGCCTGCCTGTACCCACTAGTGAAGTGAGCTTGGCTTTCAGTGACTTATTGTTACCATAGTAGGATAGTCAGTCCTACGTATGGGGACGCGGTCTATTCGGGACGTGAACCCATGACGGGCATGTTGTTACGTCGTTTAAACCGGCTGATTTTAAAATATACTTTACCCTAATTTTATTGCTTTCTCTCTGTTTTGGTTTTCCTCATCCGCATTTCTTAACGTATATTTTTAAACCGTAGGAATGAAACTGGATAGGCGAATAGAGGAGGCAGCACCTACAGGACAGCAGCTACAAGAGCTTGGTATGCGGTTACGTTGTGATGATGCCAGCTCTGATCAGGTACGTTCCCAAACGTTCATAAAAAAGCTGAATGTAACAATTTATTTCTGCAAAATTGAAGGATGAGTTCCTGGACGAAGAGTGCTTAATGCTTGATCAATCGCCTGATGAACTAGACTCTAACGATGGTGATATAGATGACCTGGAATCTGATAACGATCTTGGAGAAGATGTAATGCATGCAACTAGTGACGGCGAACGTATCATTTATCCTTGGATGAAAAAAATCCACGTTGCTGGCGTTGGTGAGTAAAAAAACATTTTTTAAATACATTTGACAACCAATAATTGACTGCATGCTGAAAACATTAGCAGGTCATAAAACTAGAAACAAATTTAAAAAAGTAATTTTTATAGGATACCTAGATTCTACTTGTTCGAAAATTTTGAAAAATTGGACACATTCTTATCTTTTCTGTCGATCAATAGACACTGCAACCGATCAAACTACCGCCGTGTATTTTGCTTTAAGCACATTAATTTGAAACTCTAGCATCAACTTTGAAGAAAATAAATTGGTTTCAATTTATCATTCTTTTGCTGGCGTTGCTCTACCTTAAGTTTTCTACAAAACCGGAGAGAAGGTCAAATGAATCAAATCACTTCAAACCAAAAATGATGGTAGAATGGGTACGTTTCGAAAACTCTTGAAAGTTTATAAAGACTGCGTTTGACTGACAGCCTTTTCAAACAGTAGTGACGAATGACCTCGAACAGTTAGTTCATTATATTGTAATTTATTAATGATTTCAGAAATATTCCATTCCTACTGGTGTTTTGAGGCAAGCTATAGTAATATGGAGACACTGAGTGTATTTTAGCGATATTTTATTTTATTTCAGCTTATGAAAATTATTATATAAACCACTTAATTTCATAAAAAAACTTAATTTGAATTTCACAAAACAAAGTTATCGTTTAACACACTATCATCGTTCTAATTCGAATTAAAGCTAGCAGGATGTTCATACCAGTATTCTAAAGTTAA
The DNA here is from genome assembly GCA_000473525.2 of Anopheles melas. Taxonomy (NCBI): domain Eukaryota; kingdom Metazoa; phylum Arthropoda; class Insecta; order Diptera; family Culicidae; genus Anopheles; species Anopheles melas. The sequence continues at coordinate 16,050 of KI921112.1, read as the reverse complement.
GATTCAGATTACAGTAAAGCATTAAAAATACAAAATCATATTATTTTCAATTTTTATTTAATAAAAAAACACAGTCGTGTGAAAGGCATATTGAGACATGGCTTAACTATTAAATCTTTTAAATATCTTTACTTGTTAATCTGTATAATTTCGAATTTTGTGTTTATTCAGAAGTAACGGCTTTGGTCGTATAGTAAAATCATTATAACTGTTTAAATACTAAACTCGTCAACTTTATTTTAGATTCGTGACCATGAAAATAACACAATTAAAATACTCACTGATGAGCTCAAAGTGATACGATAAAGGCATCTAGAACTCGATAAATCATTCCCTTCAAATAACTTTTTCCTCATCCAAAACAACGTCAACGAAAATTCAGTTAAAGTAGAACAACGATGCCATCTGGTAATTGCCATCTTAGTACAACCTTGTTTATAAAGCGTAATGACTTTATTCGCTACCAAAATTTTATAGCGCAGAAGATGTCAGCAAACAGCTACCAAATAATTGATAACGTTTAATTTATCTGCCTTTGCTGTTTACTGTATAGTAAATTGAGTCTTCTTCTTCTTCTATTTGGCCTATCTACGCGGATATGCCGGTCTGTACAGGCTTTCGAGATTTATTCAGTACCACGCAGCCGGATAGTCGGCTTTTGCTATGGAAAAACGGTCAATATTAGGTTCGAACTCGCCACGGGTACAAATGTAGTTAAGTCGTTCGAGCTGATGACTATGGAGCTGATAACCATGGATAACAAAATTACTGTGATATCGAATGTGTAACGTTTATATCATATTTCATTCCTTATTTTCGTTTATTTGTTCTAAAATGCTAAAAAATGTTTTATGCATATCCTAAGCTAAAACATATCTTAATAGAGCATTCCAAATGACTTAAATTGTTATGGTATAGACTAATGCTATTTTGAACATAATACAATAGAGTTCCGTTATTTTTTCGTAATCAATGAACGACAACATAGTACTTCTCATTTTGATTCTAAGTTGATGGTAGTTTTTTATAATTTTGATGGCCACTCACTGCCAATAACGATGTAACTTTTTATGTAGATGCTAGTAATATTTTTTTTATTTTTGAATTGTCAATTAACTTCTAGTTTTTAGCTTCTAATACGCTCGACAACATAAAGTACATTTCTTTTGTCTTATCTAAAATGTGGGCTAGTATTTTACTTCTGAAAAACTTGATAGAAAATATAAGAGAAACAAAGCTTTGTTGTATACATTTTCTCTTCTTTTCAATTTGAAATACAAGTTAGAAATAAATTTCATATGTGTTCAGGAGAGTCCATTTTCCATTTGAAACAATAAATATAAGAAAATAATTTTATTGTTATAGGTAGATTAAAAAACATCCCATTTTAAATCTACCTTAGTATCATGTACTTAAGTCCAATGATCCAGTGAATGATATAATAAAAATATATTTTGGTAATCTTTCATATAACTCTTTAAATATAAGCCAGTTCAACTAACATGAAACTAATACTGCATTTTTCTAACGTCTGCACCACACAAAAAACACTGAGCAAAATCAAGCGTTATGGAATAACGGATTAAATCAGGTCGCACGAAAACAAGTAGCCCTTAGATGTGTAGTTATCGATTGCTGGGGATCTATTAAATTTTTTATGTTATTTCATCCATTTATCCTCCTCCCAACATTCCTACCAAGTATCAAAGGAGCTTAAACAAAAACCATCCATAAACGGATATAAAACGTTGAAATAGCTATGAAGCGAGATATCAATACATCAAAACCGGACTGCTTGTCTGTCTGTCATCGCCCACCCAAATGTTGAATGACGACAAGGTTGATTATAAGCAACATCGAACCAAACCCTATGAGGGTTGATTTTTTTAACGTTTCATCCCACCTGGTAACGACGAATGTTGCTGCTCCGTCAGCATATTCATTCATGCGATATTGAGAACTAGTCATGCTTTTTACATTACTCTTTTGCACCTTCCTCTCAATGTCACTGGATTTCGCCTTCTACTATAAGTAGTATTGTTGTTTGCATCTGTTAAACAAAAATGTGATGAAGCGTATTACTGAAAACAAGAACCGTTGCGTTTGATTAAAATTTCATCGCGTATTCGATGTCCAATAGGTAATATTTGAATAACCAGTAAAGCTTGTATGTTATTCTGTACTATGAAAAACTGTAAAACTTATATGTAAACTTACATTGGCTAGCATGCAGAAATGTGCATTAAACCTTTTAGTATATCGTTTTAGAAAATCATACTACACTTAAATAAAAAATAAATCGATTATATTTGTTTTTGTATTTTGTATCGTATTTCATTTGCAAACTTACTATTGTCGCCTAATACGTTAAAAACAGATCAAAACCTAATTGTATAAAGAGTCATTCTCATTATTCTTTATTTTATTTTTTAAATCTTGATTTGATTTGATTTTATGATGATTTTTTACATACAGTTTGCACTTATAAGCCTCTACCGCCCCTTACGTTATGGTACATTTAACAGACAACAGAATTATTAAAAATAGAATAAACGTCTTTAAAACCTCCGTCTATACTGAACACAGGTTCATCGTATAAAGAACGAGATTTGCGATTTTGTATTGCATCAATTGCATCAGCAAGCGCGGTACGTCATTCCCTATGAATTGACTAAGCATTTCAAAACTCACATTTTATTGCAAACGTTGCTGGAACAGCTTTTCAATCACGATACTGGTTCGTAATTGCAGTCAGATTCTGTAGGTTACTGCAACAAAAGAAACATATGTTTAGAAGTGCACCAACGTTGAAATTGCAAGTCATTCGTATCAATATAGCAGAAACCCCGGTTTGATGGCTTGCTACACACCGCAACTGATCTACACTCTAGACAACCACTGCAATAATATCAATAATAACTGCCATCCTGCAGCTATTTTGCAAGTATCTGCAAGTACACACATACCTGGTTTGTGACCTGTACCTTGAGTAAAGTAGATAACTGTGCCAAGGTACTTTCATTTCAAACGAGCATAGGCAAACTTCAAACGTCATTCCTTGGCCAAGACCAATGGTACATGTTTATAAGTGTGGAAAAGGTTTGATCACTTTCTCTGTCGTTCAATCTTACACCCATTCATGAACATCACTCTCTTAGATATCATTGATCGAGCTTCTGTTTTGTTTGGTTGTTATGTACTGCGAAATTTTGTGACGATACATTATTCAACTTGATTCATATCGAGAATCTTCGAAGAATGTTCGTATTCCCTCTCCTATCGAAATTCTCTATGTCACTGTTTCCTGAGCGCAGCGCAAGCGAGGAATTTACTCAAGCCACTGCAGCAATGCAAAAGATTAATGATCCATCCGACGCGGCCTTTGGACACTTCAGCCTTTCGAACCGTTCATCAGTACTCTACGGACAGCGGTAGTATCGATTCCTTCATCTACCAACCATGGCCACCCATGATAATCATTGACCGTCTTATAACCACCGCGTAGTAACGACAAACGGTGTTAAACATCTATTGAAAAATTGACCTATGCAATAGAACCCTATAATTCTACAAATCGTAAACTTACCGTGAATGTACTAACTTTCGGATAATGGGTTTTATCTTAAATATATAAGGCATACGGAGTATTGTGTAATTCTCTTATTAAAGTTTATTTATTACTTATCTATAAGAAAAATATATGCTGGGTATAATTTATCGTGATGACAGGTAAATTAAATAAATTCATACCGGACAACGGAAGTCTACTAGGCAACATAGAAAAGTTGTATAGATAACCACCGACAAAATCAGTGGAATATGTTTTCTAGTACAACATTCAAATCTATATAGCAGTTTGAGCAGCCACCCTTCTTTAAAGAAACAGCCAAATATAATTATTACTTTTTTATACAGCCAATGGTTTAGTCGTAGAGCGCCCCAGTCCCTACTATGCTAAAAAAACAAAATCGGTTTTCACCAAACTAAAGCACCCTAGTGTGTAAATGATTAATTATTTTTGTTCAAATATATTCACACATATATACCAGTAACCGGTGACAGCCAGAACAGTAATTTACGATGTTTCATTCGAAGCGAGCAAATTCTTTTAGTAAATGCAAGCGAAATGCATTTGACAGCTGCAACGGTTGATCAATGTTTGAAATCTATATTATAGCTTTTTAAATTATGTTATAAATACATCCGCATAATTTTTATCAATTCATTTTTCAAATTTTTCCGTTCATATTCATTCAACTTTACCCATGAAATCAATATGCAAATATAATTACTAAAATATCTAGGAATGTTCACTGACTAGAGGTTGAACCCATGACTGAACCTTGCGTAGGATTGACTTAGCTGCTATGGGTAATCAATAACGATTGTTGCGTTAAATAAAAATAAGAAGAGGTATTAAAACTCATTAGATAATGATACAGTGGGAGGCATCATAATTAGTATTCCAAATAACGATTTTTTTCTCATAACAATCAAATCTAAATGCTCAACAAACACAACTCATAACGTGTGAAATTTCGCCTAACAAACGATATCCTTTGTGTTTATGGTGCGTTTTTTTGGGTTCCAGTATAAAATCAACATCAAGTTCGGTAAACATTCAGCATTCTTTGATTTTTGCTATCGCTTAGGCCAATACGAGCTTCCATAATTACTATTCGATTAATATAAAACTATTGCAAGGGGGGAAAGTGTTGCATAAGGGAAACCGGAGCTAAATGGGTATGTTAAGCAGTTTACTGAATATTCCTTTAATATGCCACAAAACACATTTTTTCTTTCATTATTGTATGCCTCAACCCTTTATCTATGGATTAAAATTGCCAAGTAGAATGAAAAGTTATTTTCAGTTTTCAAAATAATGAAAAAAGTGCATAATAAAAGTTGATGTTTTACGAGAAGCTATTTTGACATGCGGGATAAAATGGGAATAGTCCTGGGGCTAAATGGGCATATGTAGACAAACTGTGAAACGTCAAAACACTGGGGCAATATGGGCCACAACAACTACGCTTTGGTAATGATCTATGCTTTTGCGCACGTTTCGTAAAATGTATTTTCGTTCTATCTTTTGTTTTGCTGGTCAGGAAAGCCCTTAAAATTCTTCCACAAATATATTATCAAAATTAAAACAGTTTTTATACGTTTAAATCTATACAATCGAATATTTTAAAGCTGTACCTGTTGTCGTTATTGAGGCGACAAATACAACACTATAGCTTCATCAAGCGCCGTATGTCAAAAGCATCTGCCAAGTTTTCCCCACATGAAGCATTTTTTGTTATATTAGTAAAAATACACATTCAATTGCCTTGCTTTTTTGAGAAAAAATGTAAAGAAACATCATATCTGGAGGGCCGAATGCAGCCCGTGGTCCGTAGTTTGGAGACCCTACTCTAGTTTCTTCCATCGATCAATACATAACCCACTAATGATGTTTTTAACTAAACAGTGGTGCTAAGGGGCATAACAAGATCGACCTTGGGGAATTTAAGATATTTTTCATGTCAATCAACGAGAGCTTTGTATGTCTATCAATGGTAACCTGCAAAGCCATGCAGGATGATTCATTTAAGATATTCTGTTGAATTCAATGTTTAAAGTGCGACATTCTTGCATATTTCTTTGCCATTACTCCGAATCTTTTAAAAAATACTTTCTTTTGCGATAATCTATCCTTTTTAGTTGCTTCTCTTTATTGACCTCTTTAGTGCAATCAATATCAAAAAACATTGAGCACTTTGAAAATACATAAAGCTGTCATTAGGCAATCGGCTCAGTTACAGTCAAATCTCTCTTATTTGAGAGGCGATGGGACTGTCGAATAAGAGGGGTTTTCAAATAACAGAGGTTGAAAGTGAATGAAAGGTCCATAGAAACAAGAAAGAGACAGAACATTTAGTATGCAGCCTTAACTGTTGCTATAGTAAACTGCGAACAGAATCGCCAATTTGAGCATACATCTTTCAATAATCATGGCAACACCTTACACAAATAAGAGGGATACAGATTTCAGAGGTTTTCCAAATTAGAGGGACAAAAATGTACTGGAAATCAAGGGACTGTGATAAATGATCAAATAAGAGAGGTTTCTCAAAGTGGAGAGGTGTCAAATAAGAGGGGTTTACTGTATATGAAATTAAACGACCTAAATTAGATATATACTATGTTTTGTCTTCCATGAATCTTTTTATTTATTAGCATTTGTTGCAGACAAAAATTGTACCTTTTATTAGCTGTTGCATGCTATCCCTTCTGCATATACTAAATATATGCTACATCTTTTATATTTTCTCTTTAGCTAATGGATCTTTTCAACCTGGAATGGAGCCAAAACGACAACGTACTGCTTATACCCGCCATCAAATATTAGAGCTAGAAAAAGAGTTTCATTATAATCGTTACCTTACACGACGCCGACGGATAGAAATAGCCCATACGCTTGTTCTTTCGGAACGACAGATAAAAATCTGGTTTCAAAACAGACGCATGAAGTGGAAGAAAGACAATAAACTACCCAATACTAAGAATGTGCGGAAGAAAAACGGCGACCAAAACAAATCAAATGCGAGTAGCTCAACTGGACAGTCTGGAGTAATAAATAACCAAAAAAAATCCCGAAAAGTGAGTTCCACAACATTAAGCACAAAATCTAAGCAACAACAACAAACTTTACAAAATGAAGTAAGTATTTTTTAAGCGATCAATGTGCAACGTATTTAGTGGATTTACCAAAACTAATATCAGTTAAGAGACATAATCATCACTTTGCCATGTTATATAAGCTATTAAGCGAAATATGTCAATGGATGCTCCCGAATATAGTAATAGTAAAGCATAAATATAGTAAAAAAATCGTTTGATTGGAAAAATAAAATAGGAATAGACGTCACTATTTGCTGCAATAAGCATTATATCATAATTCAAAGAAAACAATGTTTATTTTAAGTTGCCTGTAGTACATGAACGTTAGTTTTATGTCATATCAATCTATTTTTAAATGGGACAGCTGTTCAAATTTGATTGTTTTTCTTTTCACCAAAGACACTTTATGATAAAGTATCATTATAACATATATTTGAATGTTTAAATTATTATTCTTTTTCTTCTTGGCTCAACAACCGTTGTCGGTCAAGACCTGTCTATACCACTTGTGGGATTGGCTTTCAGTGACTTACTGATTACCCATAGCGGCATAGTCAGTCCTACATATGGCGGCACGGTCCATTCTGGGCTTGAACCCGAATGGACTAAATGGACTAATGGACTAATGGACTAATTAAATTAGCGGGGTTTAAATTTTCTTCTTATTATTTGGCTTTTCAATACGTATAATGTCTCTAAAGCAAACATTGTTCAAAAACTAAGAAATTTTCGGCGAAACATACACAAAGTATATATTGAATTATATTTTTGTTTGACATACTTATTTTATTTCCGCATAGTGCCTTCGAACAGACAGTCTAGAAAGTATGGCGGATGTCCACGGTACAATAACAACTATCAACACCAGTTCATCGCAGTACATGTCATCTTCTGATGTTAACAACACATTACCGATGGCAAACGGAACCAACAACTCTAGTAACACTATTCACAATGAACATCTTTCACAGCACCAACAATTGCCACACAACCAACAGCAGCATCATCAACTACGCCAATCTCAATTGAGCAACCAATCATCAAATAACAACAACAATAGTAACGCAACCGGCAACATGAACAACGTCCAACAGCATTCCGTACATATAAAAAATGACTACGATCTTACTGCCCTGTAAAAGCAAGATTTTTCTAGATTTTTTACCACCAACATCATTCGAATACCATCGTTCGGTCCAGCTTAAAATTTTAAATTTATTGTAGAATTTTTATCATTCTATCTAGAGATTCAAAGAGCTTATCGACGTCGATTGCATTAGTATAAATGAAATAAACACTGAAATTGAAACTAAATTCCTCTACAGTACTTTGTTTTGACCGCAAGCACAAATTAACCTAAAAATAGCTTTAATATTTCAAATGAAAACTACGAGTAAATATTGATGAAGAAAAAGTAAAAATACAATAGCAGCGTTGCAAGAGCATCGCATATGTACAGCTAGTATGTATACGAAATTAATTTTAAGGTTAACACAGATGCCGAACATTTGCTCATAAACCAGACTTGAATATGGTTCGTGTGATGCTGCTATAGGAAGTGCTGTAAACCATTGAGAACGGAAGAAATTAAACTTCTTCGTAAGTTGTACTGAACTAAATTTATAGGAATTTATTAAAATGGTTCGAGCCGAAAGGGGTAAGAAATGTTCATTCAAATAATATACATTTACAGTACATGCCATAATAGGGGTACACTGATCGATATAAGAAATAAATGAAATATATTTTACAAGGTGTTAGACTTTTTGGTTGTTGGCTGGGCTAAAAAATGACGTTAACTCGTGGTTTTTGTTCAAAATGCCATCGGTAAATTAGAAAAAAACGCCTATTTATCAGGATATTTGTCATTTTAATTGACTCCACCTTCACATATACAAATTCGGATGAAACAGTGATTTAGTTTTATAAGTGAAGCGCCATGCTATATCTACTATGTACATAAGTAATTTGTAAAATGAAAATGAAGAATGAATTAAACAATGAAACGTTAGCGACCTCACTGAATCATAAAGTATTTGAATAAGTTTTTTCATTAATAAATCATGGAAAAACGTATTTTTTTAAATTAATGTCGATTGCTCACAACATGAAAGAATGCTAATAGCCTTAAAATAATCACATAATGACTTATCATAAGAAAACTGGTAAGATAAATACTTACTTTACTGATATGTTTAAAAACAACATATTAAAAGAATTTTGCAAATCTACAATAACACAGTTTGCATGATTCTACGACCTTTATCGCTTTCATTATTGGAAATGTTCAATTGCCACGGTAGCAGTAAAAACAAGTTCTACAAACAAACAGTAGTCCCAAACACAAACTGACCTGGATCTTGCTGATCTTTCAACCCTTTTTAACAGGATTTAAAAATTCTCTGAATTGCTTAAGCCTTTGACTTTTCTTACCAGTCTAGAATCATAAATAAATAGGGGATAATACCTTTGACGGAACTTTTATGGTGAATATCCTGCAGTGTGCTATTGAAACCTGTGTTGGGTATAATAATTCATCTTATGGCACACTTCAACACGATTAACAATCTCTTTTTGTTATATGTTTCAAGATTTTGTTTCAAACAACATTTAATTTGTCTTAGGCAGGTAGCGCAGTTACAAATTGCAAATTTCTTTTATTCGTCTATTTACAGCCACACAAGTTCAACATTCTTGGGCACACCATAAGACATCGCTTCCTGACCAACTCGACGGGAGATATCTACGAAAATGTTTTCTACCTTAAGAAAGGGTTTTTGGGAACTTTATATGGCTTTCTGGTTTCCTTTTAAAAAGACATTCAAGTTATTTAAATTGACCAACTTAAAGCTTAATGGGCTGTCCCGTGGTACAGTCGTCAACTCGAACGACTCAATAATATGTCCGTCATGGATTCAAGCCTAGAATGGACCGTCCCCCTGTAGCACGAATTGACTATCCGGCTACGTCGTAATGAATTAAGTCTCGAAAGCCTGTATAGGCCGGCATGTCCTCGTAGGACGTTACGCCTAATAGAAGAAGAAGAACTTAAAGCTTTCCTATTGTGTATACTTGATGCCACCGTTAGTCATTTTAAGGTAGCCTGACGAACTATTTTCAGAGACAACTGCCCACACTCAAAAAATACCCTGACTGGGAAAACATTGCTACATAAAGCAAGTTAGCATATCTCAATCAAATGTATGCCTCGGTTTATCCAGACATACATTACAAACACAAGCTCATACATACAGCAAAATATTAACATTCTTTCGTATGAAGGGGACACTAGACGCCCAGATGACGTTGGTTTAGGAATATGAACATCCATCAAAACATCACAAAACGCCATGCATGAAATACACAAACGATATCCAAAGTTGCGTAGGTCCCTACCATACCCCATCACAATAGTAGCAATCTTTGCGAACCCTTAGCTATTGCTTGCTTACCCCCGGCGTTATGGTAGGAAACGTGAAAAACTGCATGACGTCGACCCTCCAAAAGATTATAGCTGCAATCTATACAAGTTGCTCTAACCCAAAAAACGCTTCGATGAAAATCCCTCCGATCTTGCATACTCTTCTTTGCGCATTTTCCATTTTGATAGAGCAGCCAAAGTAAACATTTATTCATGCTTCGCATTGCTCAAACTACTTTCAACTGCTTGTGTGCCTAAGGTTGATTGTGTCCCCCTATAACTTACATTATTTATGTTCTTGCTTTTAAATGAAATGAGACGCCATTTTGTGATAGTTTTCAAAACCACACCCTCGGCCATTTTCAAACCAATATTAGCCACAAAGAAACATTATGTTTGTAATGTTTTTCGTTCTAACTTTTAAATATAAAACTATCTTGACATCAAGCCTTTCATAGAGAGCCAGCTTCGATATAACGCAGATAATTACTAGAACCTTTTTGTTATAAAATTCATACACATTGGAACTCTGCATAACGAGTTTCATCCATTTCAGTGACTCACTGGATATATGACAACCCCGTTTTGCGGTAAGCACTTTTCCATATATATTTTTGTGTAAAGAGAAATAATAGTTTACACTCAACTGAAAATAAAAAAAAATGTTAAAAAATAATTTCGAAGACAGACACATATTCCTCACTAATTATATTTTCCAAAAGTTAGTGTCACCACGAATGGAAATTTGGTATGTTAGGAATGTTTGCAAATTAAAAATATAAGCACGAAAAGAGCTTTTAAAGCGCCTACGTAGGCTCGAAAAACAGAAACCCCTCTTCCCCAACTCAAACGTAAAATTGCATATCAATCTTTCTCCAGTTTAATATTCTCCATAAAACTTCCCTCTCGTTACATCAGAAAATCCTTCATTCATGTGAACGCTTAAATCCTTTACTCGTGTTAATCCACCATTGAACATTTGTAGCCATACGAACTAACAGCAACTGAGAACACTGTCGCCTTTCTAAATAGGTAAATCCACAAAAGTGCGCAAGAAACACTCGTTAATATCCATAGCATTCTGCATATCCACACCATTCTGCATAACACAAATATAAAACACTTCTCCTGACAAAAAAATTATATTAAACGATTACTTTAAACTATAACGAAACGATATACTATATATATATATATATATAATTTCTTTTTCTATTTACTTATTGTTAAAAGATAGTTGACGTTGATAGTCACGTTCAAACTCTACCTCTGCATGCCAACGTTATAAATAAATATGTTTGTTTTTGTACTTCCTCCAAATCGTACCAATAATATGCGACAATTTAAGTCGATCTGACTAACTAATAAATGCACCCAAGAGACTAAAGTTTTGCTAATGTCAAATGAGAGAAGATCAAATTGTACCTCTGAGTGCATTTAACCATTCTGATTATTATTTGAATCATATCATCCATCTGACCCTATGTCTGCTTGTTTATCGTATTAATAGAATGACAAGAACCTGTTCACTAAACAAACAGTCGAACGATACAGTATGATGCACGCTGTGGATCAAGAACATGTCATTAACGAATTAAAACATTATAAATGTATTATCACTGTGACATGCAATCATCAGTTTTTCGAGTAAGAGTTGATGAGCTTCTATTGGAAGGGCAGTCTCTCAGAAAAAAATCTCTAATGGAACAGAGGCTTGTCAGCACCACCTTCCAATAAATGGTCATCTGCCCTGCTGTAAGTAGTCGTGAAACAAGTTGAATTCCTATGGGAAAATATATCCCTATCCTCAAACAATCCCACCATTGCTGAAAGAGAATACACCCACAAACTTTGGCTGAGATAAGATTAATGTGTGTGCCTCACTTACGCATTACACGTATCCAGGACGCCAGTGTTAATGAGCTTTTTCTCACCTTCAACAAAACGAATTGATTGCAAGGGCATATTTTTGAATTAAAAACAATCAACATTATCGTCTGCTGTATTAAATGCGTCACACTAACTTCAGCAATATATTCGCCACATTACTATTAGCCTTTGTAAGATAAAACTGTTCTTCAATTTTCGAAAGTTAAAACTCAATAAAGTAATGTACTTGTTTTACATCTGTATATAATTTACTTTGTGGATGAGCATCCTAAACCAATCAGCTGCACAAGAATACTTCGAGCGATTGCAATTATGTGAAAATGTTCGGATCAATCTGGCCAGTTCTCATTGTCGGTTTCTTCTTTCAAGTCTATCCGTTAAACACAGCATACTCTTCATCATGTCAACCATACACAATTTTGGATAGAGCACAAGAACAGAAATCTATTTGTGTTCACTTGCTTTCCTGCAATTTGATTAATGATCAAACTTCACAACACATTCTTATGCTTAGGCTCCCGTTGTCCTCAGTGCAGACATATGCTTCCTTCTCTTGCAGCGTCGATTTTTTTTGCGATTCAATAAAAGTTCACCCGAAAGAAGAGACTTTTTCAATGTTCCCGAATGTTAGCTGAAATCTCTAAAAAAATACACAACATTAATAAGTGTAGAAATAAAACAATAAATCATTAAATATATATATATATATATATATATATATATATATATATATATATATATATATATATATATATATATATATAT
>AXCO02006980.1:0-17427 GCA_000473525.2 Anopheles melas | reverse complement strand
AGTGTCTAGTGGTATTTTCTAAATTCATTTTTGTTCATGAACAGTTGTTAAACCTATAGTTATTAATTAAAATAATATTCTACTAACGTTTGATCGATTGATTCACAATGAATTATTCACAAAACTAGTGAATTTTATATTTTTTATATGAATTTGACATTTCTTGGACTATCATCCGTGCAAATCGATTAACCGGCAACCGTCCGGTCCCGAGCAGCCCGGATAATCGACGTTCTACTGTAATAATAAATGTTATGTAAATACTGATATTTTTCTTTGCTTTTTGGTATTAAATACTATAATTCGTATAAATGAAAGCTTTTGTAACCGGCAAAAGTATATGCGCATCTGTATTTTTATTTATGAGACCAATGAGATCAATAGACTGGAGACTGTTTCAGGAGACAAAAATCAAACACATTTTTTTATTTAAGTGAGATGATTGCATTGGTAAAATTCTTATGGAATGCCAATTAAATTTTGCTTATTTGTGATATTGCATGAGAAAAGCATATTGATAATAATAATTATTATTATAATAAATGCTAATAAGTAGTTTTATTCATTCTAACGATTAATGAATGTCTAAGAAATGGACTAATGGTTGAAGATTTTTTAATTCTCTAATTATGTGTATTTCTTATTCCACACAACCCTCCAAAACCGGGACATAGTCTTAAAAATATTTTATCTTATACAAATCTTAAAAGTCTTATATAAAAACATAGGCTTACTGAATATATTTTACTACGTAAAGGAACCGATCGGTTTGATCCAAAAATAGTTTAAATAACCATACTATATCGTAAAGAATCGCGGATTTGATAGAGTATACCCAAAATTGAATGATTGAATCTGCTGTTTTCTAGAGTGAAATGGTGATAGTGCAAACGCATTACTGGACTGGATTAATTTGCAAATCATGTGCATCCACCAGTCGCTTGCGGTCATGCCCTTGTCCCAAACTACATTGGGCGGCTGAATGAAATCGGGTGCATTTCGTCAGACAGCCGCCTAGCCGGCACGAAAATTGTTGTTTTGTATCGGTCGCGATACCCATTGCAGCTTGGATGCACAGTGTGAGCGGATTCGAGAGCCAATACCATCTGCACCGGGCATCCGTGGGAGAAATAGAGCCACATTTGTCGATTCTCGATCCAGCACTCGCGCAAACGGCAGATGCTCTGGATATTTTGCTGGCCTGTTTCCTCGTGCAGCACAGACTGCTGGCCGGTTGCAACGAAGGAGAAATGATTACCATCAGCAGCATGCACGTCTTCTTTTCGCCCATGCCCGTGCTTTTTTTGCCGGCAGTTCCCGTTGCTCCGGAGCGCTTTTGCTTTTATTATGCACACACAGACCGGCGATCGTGTCTGGCGATTGCAAGGACGCATGTGCAGTGGCGCGCATGGCCGGTGTTTTGTTTGGCCGCTTTTGCTTGTGTGCGGCTGCAGTCTGCACAGACGAAGCCGCAAACGGAGAGATGCAAACGAAAACACCACCAACACTAGCAAACTCGACGAGCGCAAGGCACGGTCTGTGCCGGGCCAGCCAGAATCCCGATGCCCAGACAGTGAAAATAACGTTTCCGCACCGTCATCATCAGCACCGTGACCGTCATCGTGATCTGGGACGCTGGTCGTGCGATTGCAAAACCTCGACCCACGGGCGACAACTGGTTCGGGCGAAATGGCATATTGAAACAGCGAAGGTCGGCGGCAAACGTTTTTGCCACGATGATAGTAAGCAAGAGCAACGATGATGATGATGATGATCCCAAGCCCCAAACGATGGTGAGATGAAAGCATTTGGCGGCGCATAAATCCAATATGGACGTTCGCTTTGTTCAATATTCGTCATTTGGTGACGATTTAGCTTTTTTGTGTGCCCTTTTGCTTCGCTGCTCCTTGCATCACCTGCATAAACGAACAAGCGAAACGAGAGAGAGAGAGAGAGAGAGTGCGTCTGCAAATCAACGGCGTTTGGTTGGTGCTCCAAAGACCGATTGGGTGATCCTTTGTCAAATGGATTTATACATCCTTCCTGTCTGTCTAACCCATTCCTTAGAACTTGACTCCAAAGCCGTGTCTGGCTATATGTGGGGGCAGGGGGCATAAAATGAACGGACATCATAATAAAAACGTGCATCTAACGACGCAGCCCGCCCGCCGATTGAACGCGAGAAAGAACGAGCTAAATCCATTCGTATATGCGTTGGCGAGGCCGGCGTAAGCGAGGAGAAACCGGAACGATGAAATATCCCAGAGAAACGACCACACTAGCAGGGTGGTCGAGGACTGGTCGGTCGCTGCCTGCTTGGGAGACGTGACGTGATGCACATGCATTTTGTAGCGTCATCCATTTGTCAGCGGCGTTGCGGCGGTGCGTTGGTGCGCGGTGTGCGCGGGGTCCGGCTGGAGCTGCAGACGCTCGACAACAGCTCGCGAAGGCCACCGCTTGTGCTGGAAACTGAAACAATCAACAATGTTTGTAGGTTAGATTGCACTGGGTCGGTTGCAAACGTGCAATAGTTTGCAGTCTGCGCTAGTTGTGCAAGACTCTCCGATGTGTCTTTTCCTTGTTATGGGTTAGCTGTGAACGGTTTTAAGTAATCAAATGAGCACGAGCAACACTCGGACGCTGCCGCCGGATGGTCGATTTCCTCTTTGGTACCATGTTTCGACTTTTGGGTTTGTAACTAGAAAATATAACTATAGTGTGAACTTCCGATCCATTTCCAATGGATTCAAAAGTATCAATCATCTGAATGGTATCAGGATGCCTTTTAGAAAGTAACTGGAAAATCCTTGAGACTCCCTCACACACAACTCCACTTACATGATATACGAGACCTTGAACACAGTTGGTATCCTCTTCGTCCGAGTCCTCACGATGGATTTCACTTTTGCTCCATAGGACTCTCTCTCTATCTATCTCTCTCTCTCTCTCTCTCTCTCTCTCTCTCTCTCTCTCTCTCTCTCTCTCTTTCTCTTTCATATTCCCTGTCTCTCGCGACGGTTCGATTTTTCCCCGTACTGTGGAGCTTAAATCATACCGTACTCTAAACTTCACCACAACTTTCCGGTCAGAAAAATTTTATGTGAGTCACATCCCCGTGACACAGAACCTCACCCTAGCCAGTCATCATCAACAACAACAACACCCACTGTGTCTACTGCCTATTAACACATCCCTGGGCAACCGGAAGTGATTTATCGATCATCAACGATGTTTGTTTCGATGAATGTTTCGAAGAGTGCTGCTGGCCAAACGATGTCCTCCCGGTAATAGAGGAGCTGCTTGCGCTACGGCGTAAGGGGACATTTGCACATTTGCCCACCGCGCACAGTGCATTATGCATGCAAAAATGCAAAACAATCTTCTTTTTTGTACTTGCTGCTATGCAGCCAGGCGGGAATTAATACCTTTTGCCATGGGTATTCCGGACCTCGACTCCCGCCGGAAACCGACGGGCAACGAGAGAACGTTGTCTTCCGTGAAGGTGATTTCGATTGGTTATGGTCCGTTGCACAAAGTATAGTGCAGGACCGGCAGGTACGGCAAGCGAAGAAATGTGAGAGGCAGCCGCAACACCACCCCGCCCGAAGGCGACGATATACGCCGACGAGACACGTTGCGTTCTTGTGGCTCCGGGGGTCGCCCTGGATGGGAAATTGCTGTGCCATCGCTTGCCCCCAACGGGCCTCAACGCTGACTGATGGCAATAATGCTTTCCATGCACCGAGCCCAGCACGCCATCGCTCAAAGTCCTTGAAATAAATTAACGTTTTCGCCAATTCGTTCCGTTGCGCATCGTGATGGGTGGGTAGGTGGCTGGCTTGGCTGGCTGGCTGGCTGGCTGGCTGGCTGGCTGGCTGGCTGGCATCATCACGGTCGATATGCATCCTAGGCGGGTTGTTATATTGTTTAATGCTTTACTGCACCTGGCTTATGGTACAGTGTGGTCGTACCGATCAGCCGCCTTACATCAGCTACATGTGATATGTTAAATTGTTTTACAAATCTGTACAAGAAAAAGCATGCTCATGTTCATTTAATCTCCCCTCTGGTTGCAAAACATACTTAAGCAACTAATTGGCCACGGTGTTACTTGTTTGGCTCTTATTTTTACAACCAGTAAATGCATGCAGTAATGGCACAAAAACATAAATCTGTTATGTGGAATGAAAATTGTAATTTCTGATTCAAGGGGCAGCATTTTATGGGGCACTGTTGTTATGTTAAAAATTTAAATTTAAAAACGTTTTTATCTCATTTTGTGCATGTTGAGCTGGTGTAAAAAGCTTCAAGCAATTATTTTGTTTACGCCACCATAAATCTGTTTTAAAATCATTGCATTTCAATCAAGCATGGCGTCTTGTTTCCTGATGATCGTGTCCACCTGCAGGGGGTAATGAATTAGCAGATATATGGCATGAGGCAACCAAATAAACATCTCCAGACGGGTGCCCAATCCAATTTCAGAATCCTCATTCCTGCGCCACCATTTATGATTGAAATTTTCTACTTCGAAAAGTAAAAGTATCTCAACTGTGGTGTGGTGGTGGTGCGTTCGTGTGTCTCCCTTTGTACACCCTCCACACAGGCATAGGCACGAAAGGCAAGTCACAGTATCCATAACGTTACTGCTAAATATTCTCTGCAGTAATTAACAACCGTTGACGACGCATATTGTGGCGCAGAGTTTTGAAACGGGAATTCGATCCAACTCCCCCACCAGCTGCTCCCGTCCCAGGGAGTAACTGGCAGCTGTTGTTCTGGAACGCTGTTGTACTGCCCTACGGCTTACTGTAAGGATATTCGCGCAAACCGCCCTCACGATCATTCTTTCCCGCTTTATTACCCACCAAAAGTAACGCAGGATGTCACGCTCGCTCGCTCGCCCTTGCTGTTTTCATCCTGGCCGGCGGTTTGTTCACTAGTACTACCCTTATCGCAATTGCTGCCGTTACTTAAACCGCTGTCGTCTCAACCCGGGACTTCCGAACCAGGAGCAGAAGGGAAGGTTATTCACCTCGTAGAACGTTTCGACGGCTCGCGCACGGAACAGAACAGCCGAATCTCCCATCAAACCCAACACACAGCGTGCACCCCAAAAATGGTGTCTGCCGTAAAAGTTTCGGAAAATCCCCACCCGAGCTCACTGACTCAGAGCGTGCCGGTGCTCGCACTGCCCTGCTTTGCTACCAGCGCACTGACTATTAGCTTCAGCCAAAGAAACCACCCTTCGTTCGTAAGCCATGAGCATAGCTTTGGCGCCCATTTTGAACGAAGTTTTCCGAGGGGTTTCCACTCAATAAGCCACCCCCTAATCGAATGGCAACGGAGAGTCGAATCTAAACAACAACATCACCAGCAGCAGCAGCAGCAACAACATCAACAGCAACAGCGACGGCAACAACACCACTACACTGCTGCACGTGGCCCTAAGGGAGACCGTGGCGTACGCCAAGTGCTGAAAGGAAAAGGGACTGTACATAAGTATGTATGTACGAACCGGGGGCCAGATTTTGCCTACCAGGCCGTGCTGCTGTCCTGGCTGTCATTTCCGGGCAGTCGGTGAAATATCCGAAAAGGGGACACTGTAGAACGACTAAAAATGTAATATAGGAGGCTTGTTGTCGGGGCGGGCACATCTTGGTGGCAGCGTGAACGAAGCTAATGGTTGGCGGGGTTGGCGTTTTGCATTTTGTTTGGAAGGTTGTTCTTCCAGGACTTGCCTTCTTTCTCTTCATTTTCATTCATCAACATTTTGAAACGCAAGCGTTGAAACACATCAGTGGAGCAAAAGGGACGGTTGGCACACACCCAGGCCGTACCCGGCATCCAGTCTAGGGGAACCCCATCTTCGGGCGTGAATCGGTGGAAAACATTTTAATTCTCCCTTAAACTTTTCCTTGCCAACCCGTGTCGTCCCGTGCGGCGGTAAACAGCGACGTTCGTTACCACACGGTGACACATTGGGCCCAGTGGTGTTCGGAAGCAGTGTTTATTGCTTCTGTTAAACATCAGGATATGACTCATTGGAAGTTTTTGTGTATGTGGGTGTGTGTATGTATGTGTTTGAGTATCTACATCATGTCGCCGTGGCGGTAACGAAGACGGTACGCCACACCACGACAGGAAGGGAAAATATTTTCCCCATGTCCCCAGAAGCACTCAACGTCGTCGTCAGTCGGGGTCGATGGGGCTGAAGCCCGGATTCATTTTGATCCTTTTTCATCTCCTCCCATCCCCCATGAGGCCCGTATGAGGCTGTTGATTCTGGTGTTTGGCTTGCCTTGTTGAAGATGCCTATGTAGTTGTATATGTGTGTGTGTGTGTGTGTTTTTTTTACATTTTACCGAGACCTGCCATTCCAAGCATCCATCTTACAGAGGGTCGTCGGACCGTAGCTCTGTGCCTTCGCTTTATTCGTCCGCAACGGTGTTAATGTATTGCACTCATTGCTCGGTGGATTACACGCCGATGGTGCAAACACTAACCGAACCGGCGGATGTTAACGGTGGCTTAAGGAAATGCTTCAGACAGCCGGAAAATGGGCACATTATGATTAAAATCAGACCTCAGACTCCGCCGTCCCACGGTTATTGCTTTTTTTGTTGTTTTCATTCATTTGTTGTGAATATTAATCAGTTGAAGATACGGGTTTGCCTACGGTTGGAAGACGCCCCAATGCAAGCATTAGAGAATGGATGCATTACTTTGTTTCTAAAATCACCTATTCAATTATAACGTATGAGCGTATTTTATACATATTTTTTTTCTTCTGTATTCAGTATTGTGATTAGCTACTTGTTGATTGGTTTCTGCATCCTGCAAATCTGATGCCTTTTAGTGGCTAAAGGAAACCTGCATAAAAAACGATTGTTTTGGAAAAAAAAAAACAAGAAAAAATGAAGAGATTGTAGCCACACAGCTGCTAATGTTAATTCTAAATATCATAAACTATCCATCTCCACCTTACAGGCTGATCGCTTAAGTTTATAGGTTCAAAATACCCTTTAGCTAAAGCGAACCAGAAGTTGTTTGGTCGTAGCCATCGAACAAACCTTGCTTTACCCCAGCCGAGGTCACGCAATGATCCTTTCGGGCGGGAAGCAGCAAACCAATGCGAATGCACAAGGCAACGTCCATCACCATCAGCTCGTAGACGACGGCGCACGATCAACATACACCGCCAGCAAAACTGCACCACTAACTGCAGTAAAATCTAAAGCAAAACACGGAACCATAAAATGGTAGAAGAAAATTGAGAGTACGAGTCCCGCATCTCCGGGTGCGGGTGCACACGAAACGGCAGCGGAAAGAGAAACGATACAGACAGCGTCCATGCTACTGCTAATCAACGGAAGTGGCCCGTCAGTCGCTTCGTTTCGCGTTTGTGGCCGAGCGACGAGAGGTCTCTGACTCGCAACCGGCAACGCCGAAAGACGCATTTCCAAGAACTGGCAAGATTAATGTGCACCGCTCACAATTTTTGCCACAGGAAAGCGGCAAACGGCGAAGAAGATGCCGTCGCCGACTGTAGCGCACCCCCGGGGGCTATGCGAAATATGTGGAAGGACAGGCTCTCGGTGTGTTGTTAGTCCGTGCGATGGTTCCCCCCGTCGTGGAACACGCTCCAAGAGAGGTGGCGTTACGATCGTCGGCCCATTCGTAGAGTTCGGTTCTTCGGCGAAATCGCACATCAAATGTTCTCGCGCACCAACGTTCTGCATGCGAAGGAAGTGGAAGTAAACAGTGCAACAGCAACAGCGAGACTGCACCGTGACTGCGGCGTTGCAAGTGCAATGTACCCACAGAGGGACGGTATGCCGCTGAATGAAGTGCGACCGATCGAACGACGAACCGAGTCGCGCTTCTAGATCAAGATTGTAGATATTGGTCGGTGTTGGTCGAAGAACTCTTCTGGTCGTATTTCTACATGTTTGCAAGTTGTTTAAGAAAACTAATGAAGTGATATCGTCAGCTTTCGGGATTGCATTGCTAGCCGGTATCGATCAACGACTGCTTGAACTATAGTACTAAATTGGAGCAAAATATGAAAATATATACATAGCAGGTTCATATAAGCTTGTGAGGCTGAAACATCCTGAGTACCAGCATACATTCTTTCCTCAAAAGTTCGTAGAGATTCTTCGCAAACAATTTCGTAGAGAGATGATCGTGAGAGTTGTTACTATGCGATCAAATAGCATTTAAGGCAATTGTACGGAAAAGCATATGAACAATGATCAAAATCCAGCACATATTGATTCAACACATTCGTTTTTTGAGTTACAGGCTACTCGACTGTGTAGCTGCGGCAAAGAAATAGACGTCGAGAAGAAGAGCACGCACACTAGAACCGGTTTGGCGGGCTATGGTACGTGTGGAATTCCTTCTTTTCCCAAGACGTCTGACCAGAGTCTTCCCATCGCTTCGTCGGAGCACTGAGAACACTTTCATTTGAAGGTGCGGGAAGCAAGAGAACAACTGCAAACCGCGTAAAAGGATAAAATCTCAGTACCATGAATGGGACTCGTGGGAGTGCAATGGCACTTGGGCCAGGCAATCGGCCAAGAAACAGAGAAACACTAATGATCACAACGACGACGATCCTTGTTGATCGTGGTTTCCCAACAGCCCTAAACCTTACGGCGAACGTGTATATGGTTGTGTGAGTGTCATTTTCATTTGCTTTACCTGCACCTCTTTCTTGTATAAATTGCAACTTTTGAAGTATACAGCGGTTCCTGGGGACTTTGAACCATTGACATCGGAACGAGAAATTCAAGGCTGACCGATCGAACCTGTGTGCTTGACCTTCTGCGTGAAGGATCATCCACCGGGGTGTTTTTGTATACCTTCAAAGATTAACAAACGAAGACTCTAAATCAAACTGCGAATTCCGAATTTCCGAACATATGTTTTTTGACAGCAAACAAAGTTGTTACTATTGCTAACGTGGAATAACAAAATCATAAAGTCTAGTCATAATTGAATTGTGTGCACAAACTGACCTATAAGAAGGCGGAACAGTGTCATCTCGCTGATGTAACGTTTTATCAACAGGGATCGTCTATTTGGCGTAACATCCTACGCGGACATGCCGGCCTGTATAGGCTTTCGAGACTTAATTCATTACCACGCAGCCGGATAGTCTAATCCTTGCTACGGGGGAACGGTCCATTGTAGGCTTGAACCCATGACGGGCATGTTATTGCGTCGTTCGAGTTGACAACTATAACACGGGACCGCCCCTAACAGGGATCGTGTTCTGTCTAAAATGTCTCCGATTCATCATGTGTACCAGGTTTATCAAGCTTGAAATAATTGAAGTATGAAAAGGTATTTTATTTAACAAAACGTGTAATGAACAAGTTGTCTACCAGTTAGAAACATAGATTTGTTCATGAACTGCAAATTGTTCCCTTCATCTCGTTTGGTGCAACAACTGCAATCAGTGCCACTAATGAAGTTAAATGTCTTGTAACATGTCTTTAGACCAATACAGGTACATGGTTTTGGCAAATTATTTGAATAATTTAACTTTTATTAACTCACAGAATACTTCTTGTTCTTTTGACGATTTAGACAAAAACATCAAATACAACACATGTCCTCAAACTATCTTTCAATTTATCCAAATTTCAATTTCTTCTAAAAATGTGTTACTCGTTTCGTTTTCAAAAAAAAAAACCTGTTGGCTGAAACATTTAGGATACTTCCGTCCATCCTACATGCTTGACGAGTAAGGCTATGGTAGTCATTTTTTATGCGCTTCTGCTATCGGCATCCTTCGCTGTAGGTACAGTTCTGGTTCGGTGCCATGTTTTTTTTACCCACCCGTGATGATCTTCTAACCCACTCCCAGTTACCTGCTATTATCGGCCTTCCGAGAGTATGGTTTGAAGTTTTTAAATAATAAATTTTTACGTGCCTCTGCACACGTTCGAGGCAGTTAAACTCCCTTCTGGTAAGGAGTATCTTAGTGGGGCCAGTAAAACACAGGAAATATGATCCTTTTCTTCGGTCGACCAAAGCAGTGAACTGTCAACTCATGGCTCATGAGAGTAAAAAAAAGCATCAACAACAATAGAATAACCGTCACGGGCCGTCGCTCTTTTGATCACCTTATCGTTTGCTCGTCCTTAAGCGTTAAGCGTGAAACATAGCACAGGACCGGCGACCTCTTGATCCTTCGGTAAAAATGGGCGAACATATACAACAAAAAAAAACATGTCGAAATAATGTGTCTGAACTCACCGATGGACGACAGCTCCGGGTCCAGCTCTCTACCTGTTCAACAACATGCAGAATTTTGGGTGGCCATAAATATCCTAAACCCTAATTAGACCAATAAATCCTTACTGAATGACCTGAGAATTTGTAATGTATGGTTCAGTTTCTGCTCTGGTCCGGTGACAGCTTTACCCCTGGCCATTTAAGCAATTGATGAACGCTTGTCAAAATGTTTTAGTAGTACTGTAACTTTGATGTTATGCATGAGTTGAATGTAGGCCGTGAAATGTACAAATTACCATTTATATAATATGTAAAAAATGGAAATAAAAATAAAATTAAAAAATAATTCACTATACTCCCAGATTCATTAATATAACGATCTGACGATTTTTGTAAGAAACTGTATGTTCAACTGTATAAAAAGTCCAAAGTTTTGTCATAACCGCTGCGACGGTGCAACACACATGAGCGGTGCGTCTCGCTTTGCAGATGGTGCCGTTTTGTTAGTGCTTTTTTTCAATTTGGATGATAATTTTGGTGTTCCTTTTGTATCTCCGGTGTCTGCAACAAAGGATCGGATGCATTCTGCGAAACGGCTTTTGGTCCCACCTGCATGTGAGATCGTTAAAATTGCAGTTTTGGATTATTTTGTTTTTGTTCTTTCTTTCTCAAGCGGAATCTGTGGAGTTAGTGTGAGTTAAACCAAAACTGAACCAAATCTCCGTGACTGCATCCTCAGACCTCATTTGGTATAGCCTGCATCATTGCCTTAGGAGGACCGACCCGAACGACGAACACGACTGGCCGTACAATCGATCGCCCAGATCAGGACGCGAAGGCTTGGGGGAAGCAACTAACTCTTCCTCTGTCTCTCTGGGCGGCAGATGGTTTCCAATTGGAGACTGTGTTATTGCGCGGTTTGCAGGCGGTTCTGGTCCTTTTCAAAAATAAATGAACCACTATAATGAGAGGCAATGGTAGTATCATTTAACATTTTGTTTTTATGGTATTTTTTTTTTATTTGTTTTTTTTGTACAACATTATTATTTTTGCCGTCCTCTATCATCCACTCTTTGTTGGGTCGGCTGGTTGAAGCTCGCCACACTTCTTGGAAGTAATATTTGCACTGGCTCTACTGTCTATCAAAATAACAAAACAGCAAGACAATACAAAAAAGAACCTGAAACGGTCGAGACAGAGGGGCCAGGTACATTGTTCGCCGTTGCTCGTCTTAGGTTTCAGTATCTAAATGGTTTTGGTTTTCGTTCGTGGTGTGCCTCAATCCATTCAAGGATACGGCTTCATTTCGTTCACTGCACCGCTGACGATGAATTCCATTTTATGTTTGTGTTTCACTCTAAAAGGTTTCCTTACGATCAGCACCAAATCCCCGACCCACACCACACAGTATACGGGTGTGCCGGTGCGATTGATTGATGCATCCTTTCCGAGCGTACGGGAAAAATAGCCTCAAGATGGTACCTGTGTCTTGCAGCTTGTTGATGATCGATAAAAAAAAAACTTAATAAGTCTAATGTGTACTACACTTTGTTTCTAATCGCCATACAAGACCCAAACCTTGTTATATAGACAGAAATATTCTTGAATTCTGTTCTCTTGTACGTAAGAGCTTATTTTTCAATCCATCATGCTTTACATGCATCTCGCAATAGAAGTACCTACAGCAAAAGCTATATTTGAATATAATGCTCTTGACTGAAACCGTTCCTCAGCTTCCATTTTACAACGTTATGCACTCCCGGAAAACAGTTCCAGTTGGATTAAAATTCAGGGACATTAAATGTTCGCGCCGCGTCGACTTGGGCCTGGGATGTTGGTTCTTCAGATCGTTGGGCGTGCAGGAGGTTTGGGCGTTTTCTATTATTTTTCCCTTCCATGCGTAGACGCACATAACGGATGCAGGATCACAATTGGAAAAGGGTCGCATGTGCGCGTTGTACACGCCATTGGGCAGAACGAGCACCAGGTTCAATAGTGCGAAAAAGATGGCTTTAAAAAAAGGGGAAATCCAGTCATATGGCATTGGTTTGGGTTCGTAGTACCTAACGTACCATATGCGATAAGAGTTTGATTGATAAGTGTGTAGAGTACAGCAAAAAAAAGTCCGTGCTGAAGGTAAGCGATATGCTTTGAACTCACAATAAGTCCATTGACGTAAAGGATATTGCAGAGATGACACAAAAATAACGTACTAAGGAATATCGCTAAAATGTGTATCTATCTGAAAAGTTTGTTCCATCCAATATTAACACATACAGCAACTTATCAGTTCATGTCACTCTTCGAACGCACCCTTTTACGAAGAGGTGACCGATCATTATGCCGTTTGTGCACCCTCTAGATTCCCGTCCGATTGCGCAAGAACTGGTACGCAGCCACCAGTGGAAAAGGGTCCCTGCGTATAGGGGAGAGGGGTGAAAGCGTTTGTCGTCGTCGTACGCAGCATAAAAACGAATGCAAACGGCAGATGTGCACTTGAGCAAGCATATAGGCCAGGCAGCTAGGCAGGCAGCAGGATGGCAGGCTGCAAGCATAGAAGCCACACATACTTTGGTAGCAGCAGGCAGACAACGAATGCCCGCTCATTTGCCGTTGTTGATCAGCATTTTCGGGGTGCACCCATACACCGATATGCGAGGTGCGTGTGTATGGCTGGCCCCCGTTGTTGGAGTTCGGTTAGGGTGAACATACAGCGTCGCCAAAAATATAGCGTCTCCTCGCACAACAACTCCTTTCTATCTGACTCGCTCATTTGGTGTGTGCCGGGCTTCTTATATCGTTATGCGTGTGTTATTTTCCTTTCCCTTTCCCCCTTAATAATTCTGAACCGTGCATGGGGTAACGATAGAGGGTCATATGTGTTCCTACCCTTGCCCGAAGCGGAACGGTTCTGTGGACACACATTTGCGTTAGATTATGCGGTGGCCATCAATCATACGCGTATTTTGCGTTCGACTGTAAATGCATGCGATAATGTGAAACATCATACTCAAATGGAACTCGCAAAACAGTGCAAACTCCTCTCCGCCGTCGACCAATTTTGATCAAACCCAAACCACAAGCACAGAAGCAAAGAAGCAAAGGATCACAATCGGTATCAGATACTTACCGGATGGCTGGCGGCAGTACTCGACACTGTGAAGGATTTACGTGTCATCAACGGTTGGTGCTAAATGGTGTTATTTTTTTTCACAACAGCTGGAAAAAATGTTTTAATTTGGGTTACAAAGCCATTTGTCAACATGCGTTTACAAGCTCATAAAGTTATAAACACCAATTATTGGAAATAAAATCTAAAAAAAGTCGGTCTTCCCTAAAAGTGTCCGTACTGATCCAGTTCAATCCAGATTTAAACGCAACATATCCTTAACTGTAACGTATGATCGACCTTAATTTTGCAATAGGGTTTAAATATTGTAAATACAGGGTTTTGCAAGTCAGAATCGAATGTCAGCAAAACAATTTCAGAAGCTCAAGATTCAGTTTAGCTGTCAAAAGTTATTGTTTCACCGCACCGATGCTATTTTTCACAAGCGTAATTTGATTTTTAAATCGCTCAAGTTGTTTTTTTAGAGGCCTTTCGCATCATTTTTGCAAATTCAAACACGCATTTTGAGATTATATAATTGAGATCAATGCTGTTATGCGTTTAAGCATTATATTTACGAAATATTACTTATTTATGGTAAAAATGACGATTTTCTGTGCAAAAGGCTACATAAACATTGCACATGTTTACATACGCTAGTGCTCGTAGCTTTTTGCACAGAAAATCTTATTTTTACAATAAATACGTAATGTTTCATATATATAACGTTGGAAGCGCACTAAATAATCGATTTGTATACAAATAATCTGAAAATGCGTGATTGAATTTGCAAAACGATGCCAAAGGCCTCTAAAAAACAACTTGAGCGATTTAAAAATCAAATTGCGCTTGTGAAAAATAGCATCAGTGCTGTGAAACAATAACTTTTGACAGCTAAACTGAATTTTGAGCTTCTGAAATTGTTTTGCTGACATTCGATTCTGACTTGTAAAACCCTGTAATACAATAGTATGAAGGAATCATTCCCTTGTACAAAACAAGAAAAGAATGCCAATTACATATTACTTTCGCTCTTTGTGTTTGTTTTGACTGAGAAAAAGAAAGAGCAAAATCAAGCGAATTAATGAGATAATTTAAATTCTAACAAATTGACGCAAATGCTGCACACAATTCGTTTTAGCAACGGCTGGTGGGACAAGCAGATAATAGGCACTACATTCCTGAAAGTTCATTGTCTCACCAGGTGATGAACAATTTCGCTTATCCCCTTCATTCGTGATTGTCCAGTGGTCAGTCGTGTGTAGTTTTCTGCGATATGCGTTATTTTTACTTGCATGCTGTCGTTTGGTCTGTATGGGAAGATGGAGCGTAATGCAGACTGTCAAGGATTTAGTGAGGAACATCGTAAACGTTGCTATTTTTATTGTCAATAAACGATCTACGGTTGGGCCGGTCTGGTGGTACAGTCGTCAACTCGTACGACGTAACAACATGCACGGGCTGAATGTTCAAGACCTGAATAGACCGTGCCCCCATACGTAGGATTTACTATCCTGCTATGGTAATAATAAGTCACTGAAAGCCAAAGCTCACTTCACTAGTGGGTACAAAGGCAGGCCTTGACCGACAGCGGTTGTTGTGCCAAAGAAGAAGAAGAAACGATCTTAAACGATTACCGAGAATCTGTCCATCGTTTGTATGAATTCTATTGATTTTCAAACTAACTTTGTATAAAGCAAACTAATTAAATAGATAGTTAAATACCTAAATAAATCTGGTTAATATGTGCTAAGCGTTTGAATTTGTTATGTTCTCTTAAGGGGTATTTCTTCCTTTGGGCCCATATTGGTCCGTGCTTCCCTAACTTTGTTCTTTTCATTCTTTATAATCCAACGCTCTCGGGCGGTCTTTGCAGTCTCCAGATGACTAACCATAAGTTTATTCTCGCAGTCCTGCTGCCTGAGCCGTATGCCCCGCCAGAGCGTTTTGTTATGTGTGGTCTGCCGGTCTATTGATACACTGAGTTTTGCGGTTCGCTACCACATTTCCATCCCTTTGCTTGTCGGGGGTTGCAAGTCTTTCGTGTGCTTCACCCCCGTGTACGGCTATAGTGGTGTGTAACTGTTGGTTTCGTTTACTGCAGCTTTTATTCCGCTTATCCGGAGCCTTTCGGGGTTTTCACATTCACCGCACACGAATTGAATAGTCAAGGGAACCATTGGAAACCGAAAAGAGTTTCAAGGATATAAAAGATAAATTAGAAAATCATTTTTTCTGCTCCAACATGATTGATATGTATTTTTTGTGCATTTAGAATATAAACATGTACCAAGTCTACATTTGTAGCATGCATTCCTTGCAGATTGTTTTCGTAATCGTTCAATACTTTTCTGGTCCGGTCCATTCCAAAGGATTATCAACTAAGATCCGTGGTCGGGTTGTTTCATTCGCGAGATCAACTACCGTCCAAAACATCGCGATTCAACGAACAAAGATAGGAGGCAGACAAAACCAGAGCTGTTCGCGCCACCAGCCACTAGCACACAACACAGGCACACCGGCTACAACCAACGACCGCAATGAAGAGCGTACGAAATTGCCAAGAGGCACCGTGCGGGCAAGGGCACAACACTCCCGGCGGTTGGGTGGCGGGAGCAAGAACGCGAGAACCGCTCGCCCAGAGGACGGGGCTCCCATGGTGGGAGCAGTATTTTTTTTTTATTATTATCTTCATGCGGGAACAGAAGAACTGGAAGATCGATGAGCTTTCCCAGGGTCAAGAGTCGACGTTTGGCATGGAAGATGGAATGTTTTCATTGCGTCAAAATGGATTTCAAAAACACCTCGCCACCAAACCATGTGCCCGTGTGTGGTGCAGTCAACCCGTGGAGAGGAATTCATTTTTGCGGAAATCATCCAGCCAGCTTAATCTCTTTGGCAATTCTATTATGATGGTTTTAAAGCTGGATTGTCACAACATTATTTGTCTTATCGTTGAAATGTCAAAAGACACTGTTCTCTGCTTCAATCACAGTGCGAAAGCTGTTAATAAAATACGTCGTACTAATTTTCGACGAAACCTTCAAAAGTCAATAGTATCGCAATTGCAACGTTAAAAGAGTTAAATACATAAACTTTTGACAATACATGATGACTTTTGACGTACGGGCCAAATTGCCAATAGTGGAACCCGTCCGCAAAATGTTTCCGTGCGCAGTCTGATGTAGAAACTGGTGTGTTGGTGTATGTATGGCATTCTACCGTCTACCGGGTGCTGTTGCTGCTGCTGCTGCTGCTGCTGCTGCGTCGTCTGCCGGTTCTGTTTGTCTGACTTTCGCGATCCGCTTTATGTTATGCCGGCCGGTATGTGGATTGCTTTTGTTGTCTGCAACGGAAGTGCCGCGTGCACAGACGGAGGACAAAAAGGTTCAAAATCCGCACTTTTAAAGGCCGGCATCGCGATAAATGAGCAAAACAGCAAAGTGAGAAACAACTCTCCGAGCAGTGTTGTAATTTCGAACGCGTTCAAAAGGCAATTCACAGCGGTCCATGTTTTATTCAACTAATTGAGCCCAATGGAGTTCATTAGCCGAATAAATGTTGTTCAAAGCCGGAACTAGTGCGCCTTTCCATTAACTTCCTTAATAACTCACGCACAAGTAGCCAAAATTTAATTTAAATAATTTTAAAAAAGTAACATTTTTAATATCTTCCATTATTTTAAAATTTAAACATCATTGGAACAGATGTATTATTAAAAAAGTCCAATCGATTGTTTAAAAAAACGTCAATTCAGCCGGGGGCGTGTCGTCTGATGGTGCGAGAGTCTGAAAACTGCTGCCATTTCATGAGGGGTGACTCACATCCGTGCGTTTGAATACGGGTGGTTGGGATTTGGGGAGTGCAACAACGGCTCATCCCGGAAACCGGAGACCATGTGGTCGCCATACCCACAGCATCTGCGGCCAAAACATACACTCTCCGTCTCGTGCAGCAGACGGGCGTAGACGCTTCGATGCGACGAACAAAGAACTCGAATCAGGGATGCGCACTGTACTGTAGATCGGATGCATGCTTGTTTGTATAGGTATGTGTGTGTGTGTGTG
>AXCO02006979.1:0-15487 GCA_000473525.2 Anopheles melas | reverse complement strand
TTTTTTTTTTCAGAGCAAACGAGCGTGTGGAATTATTTACTGCCGTACGCGCGAAAACACGGAACGTGTGGCGACCAACCTGACCAAGCTCGGGCTACGCACCGTCCCGTACCACGCCGGTCTGAAGCAGTCCGAGCGCGACCAGGTGCAGGAGGACTGGATGGAGGGCAAGTACGTCGCGATAGCGGCGACCATCAGCTTCGGCATGGGCGTCGACAAGGGCTCGGTGCGGTTCGTTATCCACTGGGACAACCCGCAGAATGTGGCCGCCTACTACCAGGAGTCGGGCCGGGCCGGGCGCGATGGCAAGAAGTCGTTCTGCCGCATTTACCACTGTCGCGATGGGTGCAAGTCGATCGAGTTTCTGCTGCGGCAGGACCTGCAGAAAAGCAAGGACACGCCGAAGGAGGAAAGTGCCAAGCAGGCTGTGAAAAACTTTGAGAAAATGGTCGAGTTTTGCGAGAGTGCGCGCTGCCGGCACCGGCTCTTCACCGACTACTTTGGTGACGATCCGCCCGACTGTCGCAACATGTGCGACGTGTGCACCAACCCGAAGAAGGTGCAGAAGGCGATCGACTACTTTCAGCAGCTGGCCTACACGGGCAAGCTGAAAACGATGACGGCCTACGACGACGACCCGTCCGATCTGTACGGTGGCGGCCGCAAGGGGTACGACAACGATTACTACGACGGGTCGGGCAGCAGCTACAACAGCGAGGGGCGCGAAACGAAGCGCAAGCAGAGCGAGTCGGCCCTGCTAATCCAGAAGCAGTTCATGCTGCGGAAGGCGGCCGCCGCGAAGGACATGAGCATGCAGCGAACGGCCACGATCGGGCGGGTAAAGTTTGCCATGCAAACGCCAGTGAAAGTGAGCGGCCTAACGATTGCGACGCGTGAAACGTACGTGACCTCGCTGGCCGACTTGATGAAGAAAAATGTGGAAACCTGCAAAGGCGTCGACGAGCCGGACTACGGTCTAGTGTACAAGGACTTTGAGGACATTGCGGTCGAGATGGAGTACGAGGCGTTCACGAAAAACACCGTCAAAAGTTTGTACCACCGAGCGATTGTTAAGCAGGTAAGTTCGCGTTTCCATTTACCATTTGTCTCGTCGGTTTCGTTCTTTAGTTATCCTCCGTGACCTCTCTCCCTCACACACACACACAGATACACATGCACACAAATACAAGCACACTCTGCCTTCCTAACCCCTGTACTTTGCTCTGGTCCCTGGGAGGAGAGCGCGATGTGTTGTTGGTGTTGTGTGTTGTTGTTGATTTCGAAGCTTGAGTTACATGTTTTCACACGACTCCTTTTGTTCTGCTTTTCACATACGTCCTAGGACATATGGCCCTCTTAGTAAACAATCAAAGATACTTATTTACCATCATTCCTCCTATCAGTTTGCGGAAGCTTTCAATCAATTTGCGTTTATTTTCGCTTTTTGTGGAATCAATTCAATTGCGCGAGTATTACAATCCATTTCAATCTGCGACTATCAACGAGAACAAGTATTTCCAAATGCTCTATGCTAAATCGAGAATGTAGAAGCAACAGCAGCAGCAGCAGCAGCAGCAGAAGCAACCCCAACACAGCATGATGCCAGCGCGATCGTTTCGCTAGGGAAGCAGCACCATCAGCAGCAACCCTGCGCCAACGAAAAGCCCTGAAAGCCCGATTGTGTCCGCTTCCGCCCCGTAAGCTTCCGTTATCTCAATCCAACCAACCACCAGCAAACGTGGTGCCCGGGGTTTACCACGCACCATCAGCTTCAAACAGGCGTGTGTCGCTGGTATCAGTTTCAATCGTCATCTCAACCAACTCGTCTTTCTTCTGTCGATTCACTGTCGTGTCGGCCGGCCGGCCGGCTGGCTGGCGTTCGCCAAACAAACCCTGGTTACACACACAATGGTCAACGATCAGTTCAATCCATCACCACCACCATCTTGCCCTGCACGTCGCTACTACCAATCAATGAATGCCAAGAATGGCGAAGCACACGTTCAGATGCATACCAGGTATTGTTGCCAACGCCCAACACTCCGGCGGGCTACACCTCTCTTCCTCGCCGAGGAAACGCAAACGCGCCTCACGGTGCCACTGTATATTGTATACTACCTTTTCTCTCCCCCCGAACGCAGTATAACCGAACTCGAAGAGACAAAAATTTAAGTAAATTAACCTTTTTTTTTTGCAATCGGCGGACGGGCGAGCGTGAAACTTGTTCATTGCGTACAGATATATTTTCGGAACGTGTCAAAATTTCACCCTACTTTCTCTCCCTCTCTATAACAACAATCCACAACAATACACTTCCTTGATGCAGTGGCAAATGGAGCGCTAATGCATCGGGGAATGTTCAATCTGTCCGCTAACTGTAACCCATGTCTGTGTCTGTTCCCGTAGGTGACGTCGCTAAAGTCGGCCGTAGCCGATAAAGTGCTGCATCCGCGGGTGAAAGAGTACTGTCCCAAGCATCGGGCCAACCTGGGCGGCGACTACCGGACGATCGAGGCCGATCTGAAGCGTAAGTACGGCGACAGCGTGGTGGACGAGCTACGTTCGGACGGGCACGAGAAAAAGCACGACGGGCACCATCATCACCACCATCATCACCATCGCCGGAGCGGCGAGCGCAACGGGGATCGGAAGCGCAGCTCCAAGTTTTCGTCAAAAACGGGCAGCTCGCGTGACCGGGACGGGCTCAGCCAGCCGGCGATCAGTTCCTACTTCGGTGCAAAGAACAGCACCGGCGGTGCGTCTTCTTCCACCGCAATGGGCGGTGTTGGTGGTACCGGCAGCTCCTCCGGGCTCATGACGATCGACGACGGTGATATGTGGGATGACGATCAGCTGAAGGATGGAGGACGAGGTTCGGGCAGTGCGAAACTGGCCCCACCGGAACCGTCGACATTGCCGCTGATCCGTTCGCCCCAGTCACCGCCTACGTCACCGATTTCGCCGCGTTCGCCCCGATCGCCTCGGTCGCCGCGTTCTCCCCAATCTCCTCCGTCATCGCGGAGATCACCCCGTTCGCCCCGTTCGCCCCGCTCACCTACATCACCCCGATCGCCGTCCGTGGAGTACGTTTCGAACGATGCGTACGCGGAGACAAAAGCGCACCGCGGCAGCGAGCACGGAGAGCGGCAGCACCGATCGCATTCGCGAACAACCTCGAAGGATCGTACGTATCGCGAGCGGTCTCGATCCGGCTCGGGAGGCGGCTACTCGAGCGAGCGATCGAGGACGAAGCAGAAAGCGCACAAGCGGTCGCGTGAAAGCAGTCGATCGTACTCGCGGGAACGATCCTACTCGTACCGGTCGGGAAGCTCCCGCTCGCGGGACTGGGAGGAGGACGAGGTGGCGAGGCGTCGCAAGCGCAAGTACGCGGAGGAGGATGAGTACGAGCGCGAGTACGAGCGGGTGCCGTCCAAGTCCCGCGTGTACGAAGACGACTACGAGACGAATAGCAAGCAGCATCAGCAGCAGCAGCAGCAGCAACAGCAGCACCATCATCCCACGCGACGACCCCCATCGCCGGAGGAGGAATTCAGCTACGCGGCGCCGAAGAAGCGAATATCGCACTATGCCGGCGAGAACAGTGGGTCCACCGGTGCAGGGTACGGGGGTAAAAGCTCCGCCTACGGATCTGCCGTAGGTTCGTCTTCCTACAACAGCTACCTACCGGGCAAGGGATCCGGAGGTGGCGGTGGTGGCGGCGGTGGCGGTTCATCGCAGATGCTCAACAATGAAGACATGTGGGACGATGATCCGAAACCGTCGTCATCGAACAGCCGACCAAAGGAGCAACCACCTTCCACGCCAGCATCGCCACCGCCCCCGTCATCGCCGCCACCGATGTCACCCTCGCCGGAGCCGGAGTACATGCACACGAAGTACGTACCGTCGTCGCCACCGCATCGGCCACCTTCCCCCGCATCACCACCGCCCCAGGCAACGATACATCACGACAAGCACTCGATGCGCACGTACGACCACCGCTCACCGTACGACGCGTCGCTCGATCCCCGCCTGGCCGGTACGCCGAAGAGTCCGCCCTATGCCCAGCTGGCCGGTGGCGGCTCCTCCCTGTCCTCCGTGTCCGGCGTGAAACCCTCGACCTCGGCCCAGTTCACAACGGCCGCTCAGCTGCACCTCAATTCCCTACAGAGCAAAGCATCCTCCTTACCAGTGAGCACGATTCAGTCGGGTGGAGGAGGCGGCGGAGCGGTCGCCGGTGGCATTGCGGGAGGATTAAAGCAGTCCGGCTGCATGAATGCAGTTACCACGAACAACAGTGTGGCCGGCGGCCCGTCTGCCTGTGGCGGTGGCTCGTCCAACGCTCAACAGCTCCTGTCCGGCTCGTCCGGGCACACGCCGGGAGGGGCGCCCGATTCCGCCGGCTCGACCCCGTCCGGCTCCCAGCTGGCCGAGATGGAGAAGAAGAAGAAAAACCTAGCCAGCTGCGTCATACACTACCTGATGCCGTACTATCGCGATCAGAAGATCGAGACGAAGGAGCTGTTCAAGGGGCTGGCGCGGAAGATTTCGCACAAATTTTTCGAAGCCGATGTTACTGGTAGGTCTCAACCGCGGTCGTCCATTTCCTTTCCTTTACTGAGCAGCTTTTTTTTCTTTCTTTCTCATTCTCCCCCTCCCACCTTCTTCTAGCGGAGCGCAAGGTGAAGAAGTACATCGACGACATGATGGCCCACAAAGGAATCATCTCGAGCGAGGCGGATTTTCCCAAATAGAAACGACGCAAGGCGCGAACGCGCGCATACAAGTCCCGTTCGTATAGGCGCCGTTCGCGCTGATCCTCCGACGCGGTAAGCTCGGGCAGGTTGGACGAGCAGGATCGTCGTCGTCGTTGTCTATATGGTGTAATTTAACGAACGTGTATTGTACATACTAGTGGATAAGCAGGCTGTAACAACCCTCTCTGAACTACCTTGCATGACCCCAAAAGTAGAAAGCGCGCGCGCCCAGTGGCCGGAGAACGGAGAAAAGTTCCAATTCCAATTGTTATAGCGTGTCAGGATTTAGCAAACGGCCACACTCTCCAGCAGCGCGGTCGAGGCGCCTTTACTGAGCCGAAACTAGCAGCAAACCCCGCAGCAGGACCTTTCCCCCCGCCCACAATGCCATTTGATGATGATGATGATCATGTTCTCCGTTCGAACGATGGCGGTGACCGTATTGAAGATTGAGGAGAAGGATTTTTTTTAAATTTGTGTTTTTGTCCACCACTATACTGCCGGGGGTGTGCGTGTGTGTGTGTGTGTGCGCGCGCGCGCTCGCGTCTCGGTGAATGTGTGGTGGATCGGATCCTCCATTAACCGTTTTCTTTTTTATATTAAAGAGCATAAGCAAAAAGTGGCGCCCACCCTCTGATTGCACACACACACACACTCACAGACACACAGAGACACAAAAATTACTTATAGCGTGCGCGCGTTCGCCCGACGAACCTGTAAGTTTGTGTGAATAAAGATACAATTCAGATGATAACAGCTTTGCGTCGCTCACTGCCAATCGTTTTAGCCCCGTACCGTACCGACACGGGCCGTTTATTACTGCCTACACAATGGTATGCTCAAAATGCTTCGGTGCTTTTGCAAAGCGAAGGGGTTGCGCGTGTACATAAAAGAAAAAAACATAAAACATAATCGTAACATAAACAGTGGTTTAAAATGAGAAAAGTAAAACCGCCGACGACTGCGGGGACGACTACTGCGACTTTTGCAGCGACTGGTAGTACTCGGCCAGAATCTGCCACGCTTTCGGCTCCATGAACCCGTTGGGCGGATTCTCGCCGTTGCGGGCCAGCGTGCGCATTCGGGTGCCGGAGATGAAATCGAAGTCCTGCTTGCGTGCCGGATCGAAGAACGCCATCTGCGAGCAAGACTTATCGTAAGCGGCCACACGGAAGGGAAGAATCTGTGGCGAAGAAAGGGGCGTCGCGTTAAGGACAAAGAAGTGTGGAAAACATGCATCACCCCCCACCCCAAATTACCTCTATGCTGTCCAATCCGGGGGCCATCTTGAGCACACGCGCGCCGTGCGTTCCGTCGTACAGATTGCCATCCGGGTAAAGGTCCTTGTCCGGGTGCGGCATGCCGGCCGGATCGCGCCCAACAATGTAGTGATTAGCACCGGCATTCATTCCTGTGTCAATGCGTTACAAGCACAACAAACAAGCAAAAACCCATCAATGTCGAGAAAGACGCTCTTCCGTCTTAGCTGCAGTCTTAGTACTTACGAGCCTTCGCATGCCATTGCACCTCCGTCGGGCCGGCATACATCATGGGCGACGGGAAGATGGCCAGCACGGTGTGGTCGCGATCGAGCACGCCCGAATCCAGCACCGCCTGGTGTTGGGCCATGCGCACCGGCAGCGGCACATCGTCGTCCTTCGTCCACCCGCCGAGCGGGTGCAGCAGCAGCACCGGATTCTTGTAGCCGCGCTCGAGCAGCTGCCGCCGGCAGTCGCTCATCAGCAGCGCGTGCCCATTGTGGATCGGATTGCGCAGCTGGAAGGCAAACACGGCGTCCGCCTTGATCTCGCGGAACCTTTGCCGCAGCTCGTTCGGCGTCAGCCGATAAGCGTCCAGCCCGTCGTTCCACTGGATGCGCTCCAGTGCCTCGATCTCGCCCCCCACCAGATAGTCGCCCGACTCGTAGATCATCTTGATGTACGGATGGGCCCGATTGCTCGTGCCGAACTGCCGGCCGCACCGCTCCTCCTTGCGCTGGTAGTAGAACTCGGGCTTGCGCAACACCGCCACCGTGCGCCCGCCGTACTGCAGCGCAAGTGCACTGACCCCCTCGAGCCGCTGCTTATCGGCCTCGGTCGCGGACAGCACTATCGGGACGGACTGATTGACGCGCAGCGTTTCGTCCTCGTTCAGCAGACAGTTGAAGTGCAGCGCCTGCAGGTACTCCTGTTCGCGCATGAACCCCTTCAGCGGGTACGCCCACCCCTCGGCCAGTATCTGGAGCCACTGCAGCTCCACCTCGGTGAGCGCCAGCGCGGGCAGCGTTTTCGCTTCCGCCGCCAGCGCCGTCCTGAGGCTTTCCGCCACAAACAGCTCCGGCAGCGGTTCGTCCTCCTTCAGGAACTTCGGTATGATCGCTTCGCTCTCCAGCAGCTTGATCAGCTTCAGCGTGGACTCGCGCACCGTCATTCCCTCCGTGCTGACGCGCAGATCCGGTGCGTCCGGCGCCTCGTACGCCTGCGTCACGCCCGTAAAGCCCTGGATCACGCCCTGGCGCGCCTTCTTGTACAGGCCCTTGGTGTCGCGCGTCTCGCACACCTCCAGCGGCGTGTCGATGTAGATCTCGAAAAACTTCAAATCCGCATCCTTGTGGATCTTGCGCGCCATCTCGCGATCCTCCGCGAACGGCGACACGAAGCTGCAGATCGACACGACGCCACTGTCGGCGAACAGCTTCGCCACCTCGGCCACGCGGCGAATGTTTTCCTCTCGGTCGACCTGCGAGAAGCCGAGGTTTTTGTTCAGCCCGGTGCGGATGTTGTCCCCGTCGAGCCCGTACGCCGGGATGCCCTTCGACACGAGGTACGCTTCCAGCTCGAACGCGATCGACGTCTTGCCCGCGCCGCTCAACCCCGTCAGCCAGACGGTGCAGCCGCGGAAGCCCCTGCACAGCCCAAGGTTCTGGCCGCGCACCTCCCGTGACACGTTGTGCTTCTGCTCGGTCACGTTCGTCGCCACCTGCAGGCACTGTGGGGCAGATACAAGAAAGAAAGCAGATCATTCATTAGTGCACTACGCAAGTACGCAAGCAGAAGAACAAACAAATGGCTTTCGAGACACGAAACAAACACGCGCGCGCTGTACAGCTCAAGGTTCTATGGCCAACGGTTGTTCGTACGATCACGATGAGATAGATAGTACCTCTTCCTGCTGCTGCTGCTGCTGCTGCTGCTGGTGCATCGTGTACGGTCGGGAGTAACGCTGAACCGACGAACAACTACCACCGAATGACGGGAGAATGTTCGCCCCACGACACTTAAGTACATGACGGATACCGCACGGCATCAACGATAATAAGCTTACACAGATAAGTTATTTATTTTGCCTGCAGTAAAACGACTTCGGTGCTATGGGATCGTGTTCATTAACCGTGTGGCGCGCCTCGTGGTATGCGAGCACCTGGAGGCGACGACTATCTATTTTAGCAACCAAGGCTAATGGAGCCATTTGCGTTTGCTTTGCGGTGTACTAGCCTACCACTACAAGCTCTCGATATTTTCCCGCCGCGTCACACGCCGCAGAAGCTTTTCCAATGTTTAATAAACGCCACATCAAAACGCCATCGCCCCATCGTAAAAGTAGTGCCGAGGCCTACTACTCGATTGCTTCCTACTGCATCAAAGTTCATTGGCCAACCGAGTGCGCACAGCGGGACCCTTACATAACTCACTCATCGATCGACCACAACAACATTGGACTGCCGCATTTGAGGCACACTGCGCCAACCGCCAAACGAACCACGGCAAACACGGCAACAAACCTGCGGCCTGCGCAACGGTGCAGAAAGTTCGCGCTCTCTAGAGGCGCCAAACCACAGCGATTGACGTCTGCTCCGAAAGCCCAACGAACGCAGCAACCTTTGGGACCATGGAAACGGCAATCGATGAGATCGCCAGAAAGTAAGTGAAAGTTTTTACAGTCCCGCTGTCGCCCTACTCCAGCTGCCTCTGGGGATTGTGCTGGGACCTCATTATTTATTCATATATTTTTGTTGTTGTTGTTGCTCTTTTGTCCAAAGCACTCGACGGCAGACGGGGCTCGGCTGCTGGCTTGCCTATCATTATTATTGTTAGTTAACGCTTTCGTAACCCGTCACCCCGTGTAACAGTAAGGGGCACAGGCACTCTTCTTACCTCGGGAGAAACGTTACCGGCACAGTCCTTGTGCTTGCCGCAGCGCGTCTTCGCGGCCGCCGCAATCTTGCCCGCATCTCCACCATTCTCGTAATTGGAGTTGCCGAGAAAGGAGTTATTATTAAAGTTGGCCACTTTTCTTCGCTTTACAAACATTCTGCTGCTTTGCACGATTTCTACTCGATTTTCGATAATAGCCGAAGAGCAACGATGTACTCTTTCACTGCTTATCTTGCTGTGCACTTTCACGCCTTCACAGCACACGGTGAATGTCTAACTGTTAGAATTTAACGATCCAAAACGAGCGCCACTGCACACACTCGCGCACACACACACACACAAGGTCCACACGCAACGCTCGATCGGTCAACAGTGAAGCTGTGTGAGGCTGTGAGCCCGTCCGATGGTACCCGTTTTTGCGACGATTATGCAGCACCGGTCGGTGACGATCGTCGCTCTTATAGTTTGTTGTCGAACGGTGGTAGCGGAGTATTGCCCCGGAGAGAAAGTTTCGAACACCAAGGCAAGGGAATGGTAGGGACAACAAGGGATGCCTACGGTTTAACCCGGTTCTGTGTGTTGTGTGTTTTGTTGTGCCTAGAGGGTTCCAGACTGTGGAGTGAGCTCGCTGGAAAACGTCCAATAGGGAAATTACACTCTTCGGGATAACCGTTTTTACTCTTTTTCACTTAATCACCTTGAACAAACAAACAAACGGGCACACACTTCAAATAGGGGTTTTTTTGTTTTTCTTCTGTTCGACACGTGGCAGAGCGTACGACCAACCCGCCACCACGGTATCGAACGATTTGCGCGAAATGAGCAGCGCATACAATCGTCCAGGCGTATTTATGAAAACGCACCATTCGCAGCGCCGCCGCCGACGACGACGACCCTTCCCCCTTAAAGCTCTCTAACGCGCGGGCGCACGCGCTCGCGCTCTCACACACGCTCACGGCAGTGCGGGCTGCGTACTCGACTGGCTCTCCGTTGCGATAAAGTCGTGCAAGCTTTGCGCCTGCCCCTGCGCCGGATGGAGAGAGATGGTGCGCCTAACCATGTATGAGAGTTATTTCAATTATCGTATCGTTGTACCGTTTGGCCGTGCTTCGGCGTGCTTAGTCAACGCAATTTGTACGCTTGATGACCCTTTGGAAGTGTGGTTCCCCTTTCCAATGCGGAGGGAGGGGA
Source organism: Anopheles melas (assembly GCA_000473525.2). Lineage (NCBI taxonomy): Eukaryota > Metazoa > Arthropoda > Insecta > Diptera > Culicidae > Anopheles > Anopheles melas. The sequence goes on along the minus strand of AXCO02006979.1, from coordinate 5,385 downwards.
AGAGGGCGTGGGTCAATAGTAAGCCACACTGCACACTGTTGTTGGTGCGGGAGAGGTGGGTGGGGAGTAGGGCGAAGGAGGGGTGTGTGGCGTGATAATTAACAACCGGTTGCAACCCTAGCACTGATCGTCTTTCCATTCCACTTTTGCACCCGTAAGCATTGATGTGCTGCCAATTTATGTTTCAAAGCAAAATGTTCAAGCGGCGGCGGCGAGAACGAGCGGCGAGTATCGTTCAAATGAAGCTCATTACAATGTCCATTGTTATTGTGCGATAATGTTGGACAATTTCTTATCAACATGTACACACATTTCGCCGCTCCACTCTAGCCATTCAAGCGGCACGCTGATTACCATTCCATATGGCATGAGAAGTTCAACCGGTCTAGCATATGTTGCTTGAATATTGAATGACCCAATTATCATCTTCCCAAATCACGATTGAGGCGAGCACCATTTCCCAAAACGGTACATTCATCACGTGCCTTCATTCGTGCGTGGAAGAGCCGCGATCGTTATTTCATTACAACTCCCAACCCTAACGAGCTTAGTTTTCTTATAGGAAATGCCGCTCTGTAAAAGCGCCCCGGGGTTAGTTTTAAGAGTTTGGATAAAGCTAGCTGAAACAGGGCAATGGCAACACGATGTTATCAAAGTAGCACTATGCCTGCTTCTTCTTACCGTCTTCTGCTTCTTCGTTGCCTTTTCTGGTTCTCCGCTCATGATGTGGTGCTGCCGGTGCTGCTCCCTACTGCTTCCACCTTTCGTGCGCGGAATTCCTTCGTTTGCTTTCGCCTCACACGTTTGTCACACTACGCGCGTACTGCCGTGTCAGCACTGTCGAACACAATCTAGCTGATTACTAGCTACCGTACCGTAGGAACGTACAATTACCCTCTATGAGAGGAACCGCTTCAGCCCTGCTGCTAGCACACTCGCCGAGGGTTCTCCGGTGCCACTACCACCGCCGGTAGCAAATGAACACAGGAACAAGGGGGAAGATGGGTGCGGCGTACGTTCAACGTCTGCTTTCAATCATTAGTAGGCCACACTGCACACCGGTACTTTATGGGTGACGTGAAGCGGGAAAAAAGTGGCTAAGCCGAACCAAAAACTAAACCCCTCGGCCGATGGAATTTTGTAAACAACGGGTATGGTTTATTGTAAACAACAAACTGTCAGCCCGCGGGGAAGCAGTTCCCAGTGCGCGGATTTTGACGTTTACCCGAAACGATCAGTTTGCTCGAATGAGTCAGCCCAGTTCGAGCAGTTTTAACGAAGCAATTTTGTCTCGGCGTCTGGAATAAAAATTGTCCTACAGTGAATGGTTCAATTTTCTTTTATAAAAATCGCCATTAGGATAAACTTCATAAGACTTCGCACATCGCACTGCACAGTATCTCCAAAGAAAACAGCCAAAGCGTTCAATGATGTGGCTTTTTTTTATTCAAACAATCATTAAACGAAAAGACTCCCCCGCTCGGGTAGGCTCTCTCTCTCGATGATAACGACAATTAAACCCCTCAAAAACACACACATCCACATCTGTTTACAACTCTCAAAAACTTGTGCTACATTAGTCAACCAAACCGACATGAGAGCTTCGTATCCGTCTTTTTGAAAACTGTTTTCTTGCATAACGTGTTACGTGTATTGCTTTCTTCCAGAACTACAATCTACTGCTTTCCCAACCGATTTAAGATAATGTTTATCGCATGTTTCACACACTTTGCGCTTGTATCGCTCCTGAGTATCGTCCAACTGGCCTGTCTTTTATCCATGATGCTTGTGCACTTTCCTCTTCTCCTCTCCCGGTCGATCTCCCTTTCCTTAATGATCCAGAATGCGCATGTTACCGGACACGATCTTGTTCTCGAGGATTGCACCGGCCGGAATATCGATACGGTCGCCATGGTTGGCGATGATGATTACCGTGCCACGCAACGAGACCCCCCGCCCGAACGTCACGTCGCCCGACACGGTCAGATGGTCTAGCTCGATCAGGTCGGGAATATTGGCAAAGCGGCTGAGGAATTCCTTCACCTTGCTGAAATGATTGTCGCCCAGCTTCACCAGCGGGGTGGTGGGGAACATGCGCTGCGGGGACATCACCAGCGAGCCGTACTTCAGGCTGTACAGGTTGGACATGACCAGCAGCAGGTCGGACGTTTTCTTCACCGGCAAGAAGCGCGATCGCGGCACATTGATGCCGATACCACCGTCGAAACACTTCATCGCCGCACCGACGGCCGTCTCGAGCTGGATCACGCGAATGCCATTGTCGAGCGTTTTGTTGTTCACGATGATCTCCATGTTCATCGTCTTGGCGTTCAGTACCCGCTCGATCGACTCCAGCCGGGCCCAGATGTTGTTGGTGTTGAAGAACTTGAACGTCTTCACCGACTTGAAGTCGTCCACGTGCTCCTTCGGCACCTGGGCAATCTCCAGCAGGCGTAGCTTGTTCTCGTAGTGGATCAGCGTACCGCCCTTCACGTCAGCACGCGTCTTGTCCGTCACCTCCATCACGAACTCGATCGGCTTATCGCCCTGCCGGTCGTCGCCAATGAGCCGGTTCAGTATCTTGATGTCGACCGTTGCGCCCAGATTGTCGATGTTGGACAGGAAGCAGTACTCGCGCCCCTCCTCGAGGAACTTTCGCAGCAGTCCCGAGTTCTGGAACGACTGGTAGAAATCACCGTGACCGGGTGGGTACCATCTGTAGGAAGAGAACCACACATCGAATGAACAACCACGCCCCGCCACATTCATTGTCTCTGTCCGTCTCTCTCTCTCTCTCTCTCTCACTTACGCTTCAATATCATTCTCGATGTCAAAATCCTTCGCAATCGGCAACAGCGAGTCCCGGCTGATGCGGGGATAGCAGCTTTGGTTAAATGTGTAGATCTGCACCTGGAAGCCCTTGTACTTGCGGATCACCTTCTCCGTGTCGACGTCGGTGTTGAACGAGTTCATCAGCACCAGCGGCACGTTTGCGTTGTACTTTTTGTTCAGAAACTCAATCTGCTGTACGGTCATGTCGAGAAAGGTGAGATCGTTGCGCACCGGAATCACACTCTTCGGCCCGTGGCATCCCATCGACGTGCCGAGACCACCGTTCAGCTTCACCACGACCAGCTTGTCCAGCATGTCGCGAATGTGTGCCTCCTGGGGCAACTTCAGCGTGGAATAGTCCTTCACCGCCTCCTCCGGCAGCTTCTCGATGCGATCCCATTCGACCGACGGACCATCCTCTTGCAGGAACCGGTGGTACAGTGCCTCGAATCCGCACATCTCCTTCTGCACGCCCGTTTTGCGCGACTCCTCGACCGTTTCCAGCAGATGGTCCAGGTCCTTCTTGAGGCGCATCAGGGCATCGCGCTTGGTCGCTTCGTGGAACTCTTTCGTGTCCGACGGTATGCGCTGGTGTCCGCGCACCTACAAAAGTCAATGACCGGGGTGGTAGAGAAGAGAAGACAAAAAACCCATTAGTAGCTTATTATCGTGCAAATGTGATCACAATAACAACAGTATAGTGTAACGAAGGATGAGCTGTGTTGTGACATGATGCACGCGACATTATCAAAGCAATTATTCCTATTTTGACTACGACACAGCAAAACACCGTTCCGCCTGACTTTGGGAACGCCTAATAGGCCAGCTATTATTAAACTGTGTCCGGTGTTCCGGAATGGAACCAAATCGATCATCACGTGTTTCTACATTTAACGGCACACACACACACACACGAACAAACAACTGATTGCAGTTAATCTTTCTGCCGATCACATACGCACACGATCGTGTCAGATCGCAATGCAAACCCGTTTAAACACCATTAGAACTACGCCTAACATTGAAATTAAGAAGCAATCATTTCGCGCCACCGTTTTGCTCAACTCATTGCACGGACTCACACTCGTGTGTCGAGGTCAGAAAAGACCTTAGCATAATTGAGCACGGTTGTTGGTAGTAAATAAACAAATCTCTCTTTCCATCTCACACACTCTCTCAACACGTTCCCGCTTATCCGCGATCGTGCGTTCTAACGCAACGAACCTGCTGCTGCCCAATGTCGGCACATGGATTGAGCATTTTAAAATGCACTTTTCCCCCATCGGCCACGCCACCACCGCCGCCATCACTGTTGACTGCCTTGGCGTTGAGCACGATGCACGAATTCTGTAGCCCCAGCATCACCACTACCAGCTGCCACTCGGTCGATGAGGATGATGATGATGGTTCCGTTCTGTCGTCGTTTGAACTTCTCGACGTTTCCGCCCGGAGAGGTTACACGCCTGCGTTCTTGAATGTGAAACCCGTGGGAACTCACTCGTGGCACAACACGCTATTGTTCCGGAGCGTGCTCAACTTCTTGCTTCAGAGTGCTCAAAAAAAAAACCGAATGCAACCGACTGCGCGCAGACATACGAACGTTATGCAGCGACGGTTTGGGGTCTGTGTGCTCACGATCATCTAACGATCACTGACGTGGTGATAGCCCGTGCGGGGTTGGTTTTATAGACACCAGGCATACCACTCCCTCCTTCTTTTTTTGCAAATAGCTTGTGCTTTTCTATGCTCAAACTTCATTCATTTAAAAACAGGCCCCTTCCAAAACTGGATGAGACATTGCCTTTCTATTCTTAACCTAACCCAACAACGTTGCAAAATTCTGGACGAACAATCACCGCACACAAAGTGGCCTGTGTGTGTGTGTGTGTGTGTGGATCTAGAACATTATTCAATCTGTCTAATCATGCCAATGATTGATGTGTTCCACAGGGCAGTTTCGTGTGCCACAGGCCAGACCTGTTTTAAGAATTTCGGTGGCTACCACCAGCACCCGAGAGCAGACAAAACTTGATCCCTCTTCCCTGAGCCGAGTCAAGGACAAGGACAAACAAACGGACAAGGTGTCACGCGTTTTTTTGTTCTGCTTCTGACCGACCACCACACGGATCGATATCATCAGACCCAACAACGACGGCCCTTTTCTGTTGATGGTGCTGTAAAGTGGTTCGAGTTGGTAAAATATTGTCACTAAGATAAGATTATCACACCGTTGCTATAAAACAGACGGCTGTAAAGCATCTTCCTTATTACGGGGCAACGATTACATTACATTGCGTGCTAGAAAGGTAAAAGGTAATAACGAACCAACACAGCGACTCCTCTACTGCAACGTGATCGTCGTCACTACGCCACGATGATGATCGTGCATTATTCGTGCGGACCGTTGTAATTTACTTCATGCAAACGTAACTAAACATGGAACCACTCCAAAGCGTCTCGCGGCGAGCTAGTCATCTCATCGGCGATATCTCTAGCCACACACTGATTGCAGCGATAGAGATGTTTTAACAGCTCGTTTTGAATGGGCCGTAA
>AXCO02006978.1:0-15555 GCA_000473525.2 Anopheles melas | reverse complement strand
ATAACACTAGCGAGTGCGGGCAATGGCCCCCGGCCTTTAGAGCTAAATAAACATGACAAATTTCTTCTTCTTCTTCTTCTTCTTCTTTTGGCTCAACAACTGTTGTCGGTCAAGGCCTGCTTGTGGGATTGTCTTTCAGTGACTTATGGATTACCCCACATAGCAGAATAGTCAGTCCTACGTATGGCAGCACGGTCCAGTTGGGGCTTGAACCCATGACGGGCTTGTTGTTATAAGTCGTACGAGTTGACGACTGTACCATGAGACCGGCTTAAACATGACAAACATTCAACCTAATATAAGGTGTAATCTTAGCGTAGAAAGAGTTCAGGAATGCAATTAAGATATAAGAGTTGAGTTGAGTTGAGGAACGCCAAAGATATAATTTTAATGTACCAAACCCCAAACCAAACCTTTGAATGAATAATGAAAAAAAAGAATATAAAATTAAAACATTTAAAATGTGATGTGTTGTCATATAGTTAATGATGTTTTTGATATTTACGATCCGTGTCCCAACAATTTATTTATCATATGGTTCATTCAACGAGTTGAACACTGTGCGACAATAACAGTTCTTATAAATTATTCATTTATTTATTTATTAACTCAAGGACCGTCCGATATCTTCATGGTCCTTAACTTCAACAGACGTATATTCGTGTAAAACACATGTTTGTATGAGCTAGAGTTCGCTTCTTAGCCGCTCACAGTAATGGAATTTCATCACATTCCAGACGAACGTATGAAAAACTCTTACTATCATTGCTCATTCCCAATTACTCTCCATTGCGCCGTGATACAACGCCATCATTTACGCCAAAGTGTAACAGTTGACCTCATTCAAGCGAAGCATGTCATAAGGCTCCTTCGCCCCCTTTGCGTACCACCGCTGATGTACAGGGGGTGTGCCGCATAAACATAATATGCCCCCGCCATGTACCATGCCGTGTGGTGGTGCCGCTCGGGATGAGTGGGATGTTCACTAAGCGATTCTAATCGCTTTGCCACCACCTCACCGCGCGAACGCTTCATCGTTTTTGCAACACACACACATGCTTTGGAGGAACTTGCTGCGGCTTGCTGGTGGTGCCCGGTGGCACTTTACGTACGGTTTCCGTGCAATTTTCTCCTCAATTGTGTCGCTCTTGCTAGAGGAGGATGTGCGCACTGGGTGTCTTTGGGTGGTGTCTCTTGCGTGTGCTGCCTTTTCTTTTTGCCTATTCAAACGCACGCTCCGGTCCGTTGGCGCATCCCTTGAATGACAACTTTTCATGCCGAAGAAGCGGAACACACACACAAACAGTGCGCAGTACGGTAGCGGGTTGCGGGTATACCGTACTCAGTCAATAGCCCTCTGTATGGCCTTTCGCCCTCGGGGCGGGAAGAAGGTAGTATTGCAAAGAAGGCAGTTGAATAAGCAAAGACAAACTACCGTTTCCAAACGGGACGGTCGTACTAGTTGGCGCAGCAGTAGTAGGTCGTGCACATAATCATAGGTCATGAAGCGGAAAAGCGGGGATGTGAACTGACACAAACGGGGCTTTATAAACACAGGTAAGAGGCAGGCGAGCATTCCAGGGCAAAGAGAGTAATTTATTTAAAGCCTAGAGCAGTGCGTATCATTGAATCATGCGAATATGATCCTCGGTCTTGTATCGATCAAACTGTTCTACAAAATCCTGACAATTTCCACAATCCTACGCCAATAGCAATATCTTTGCAATCTAATTTCGTTCGACTAAGCTGAATTTTTAATTATTTTTCACTCTTTTTTACTTCAATTGCAGGTGACAGTCTGCACTGCTCGCCGCTCGACAGTGCGTACAAGAGCAAACCGCTCGCCCACTACCCGGAGCACGTCGCGTGGAACCCGTTCGATGCGCACGGTATCTGCATGCTGTCCCTGCCGCAGGGTTTGCGCTTCCGCACCCAAAAGCACAATATCGAGCCCCGGTTCCACGCGTTCGCGACGACGCGCGAGGACGGCAAGCGCTGCTACGGCTTCAGCCTGGTGTTTTACGAGGAGGTGCGCAACCGGCAAATCTGCAGCGCCATGCACACGCTGCAGTCGATGTTCATTACCGAAATCTCCAGCTCGCAGCAGCCACCGCCCGGGACGCTGCGACGGGTAAAGGAAAGCCCGGTAAGCCGGTCGCTGCCGAGACACTTCAAAATAGCGGCCCAGGCGCCCGCCTCAGCACTCAGCTACTATGACGTCACGAAGGATAAGCTGTACGTGGCCAAGAGCCTGTCGCTCGTCTGCCAGGTGCCGTACGCGCACGTGGCGGAGCTGTTTCTGCAGAATCTCTACCGGTAAGCGTGTGATGGGTGTGTGTGCTGGAAGAATATTATCGATACAGAAACACACCGGATGGGTAGGGGGAGGGGGGGGGGGGTAGTTGGGCTATTTGTGTACACCCGGTATGCAGGTGCGCCCCGGTTGTTTATTGCTGTACTTCAAAAACTCACATCTATGACGTGGTCAAATTGTAGCTATTGAAAAAAAAAAACGTTTTAAAATGTTTTGTTATTACTCACTGATCAAACTTTGTAAAGCAGAACACTGAACTTGTTATCAGCTTGGCGTTAGGCAAATAGTAGAGTCGAAAATAAAGCGTTAAAATGCTGTTCCGCGTATCAACACGTTCCCTTGAGTCGACAAAATTCTACTTACGTGTCATCCATAAATTCCGTAACGTTAACATAGAAACTGGTAAATCCCATTTCTTCTAGTGTAAAAAAAAAATCTTCACTGCTCAGAATTGGTATTTTTACTGCTATAATGCTGTAGATTAAGTTATAAAAATGGGAGATAATCGTACTTTGTTCTATTTTGAATAATTTCTGATTCTCCTTGGTCCTTGGATTTTTGAGAATTTTATTCCCATCGTGATTGGAATTCAACCTATATAAGCTACACCTATTTGAGGTCATGTAGAGTTTCCACGAGCAGTAAAAGGCACTACTCTTCTCAGGTTACTATGAAATAAGTTAAAACAAGATGTAGCATAACAAAATTCTTATAGCGGTTGAGTATAGTAGGGATTGAGAAGATTTATTTCAACCAAAATCATTTCTACTCTATGGTGTTGTCCAGAAATTGCTCGCTTATCGAAAAAAGACCCAAAGTGCTCGACTTGGAACAAATTTTCAACGATTTCCGATGACTCTTTTTCTTTTGAGCTTTATAGTCACTGTGTTTTTTCCAAAACAATTTTTTTTTATTGTTTTCATTTTCATTTGTAATCTACCTTGAGGATACGCTAATTGTCAAAAATAAAAGTACATTGAAATTTGAACAGATAATTATTATTATCGTTTTCCTAGTCAAAATTAAATCTATGTGATATTAGTGTAGAGTTTTTAGAGCATCTTACTTTGTATTTAGTAACATTATATCAAACCTTTATTCCACTAATTATTATTTTTTAATCATCTTTACGCTGCAATTATTTTCCCTTTCCTCCGCTATGGTTACGTAATTTATGGATGAACCCTTAAGTACAATCGTAAGACACTCTTTCAATTAAACCAATTAAAATATAAAGGGCAACTATTTGAAGTTATTTTTAGTTTCCTTAGGCTAATCAACAATGTATCACAATTAAAGAACTGCTATTTATTATCAACTACACTACCTCCTATTGTGACTGAAAAATACTATTATATGAATTAAAATCCTCAAAAAACCATTAAAGTTCTTAAAAGCTCCCAAATTAGGAAATTAAAGTGCGAAGACTATGCTCATTTTGTAGTCTTTAGTAGTAATTGTTTAATAGTAGCTCATTGACTCGCCACACACACAAACCAATACATAAATATAGATAGAAGGCTATCAATAACACTTACTCTCTCCCTGTTCTTTTCTTTTTTCAGCTGTCTTCCGCGACATCCCGGGTCCCGGCTGAGCCTGGAAAGCTACGTGTACAACATCCTGTACGAGGTGTCGACGCCGCCGCCGGGCAAATCGATACGAATATACATACCGCCGGAAGAGCCGCACCTACCTCCGATCGCCACCATCCTGCAGCGGCCGGCCCAGAAGGACGAGCTGCCGCACATGGACTTTCCGCTGCGGCTGCTGTTTACCTATCTCGGCGTCGAGTGCGTCATCCAGCTGTTCACGTGCGTGCTGCTGGAAAGCCAAGTGCTGCTCCGCTCGACCGACTACCAGAAGCTGACGATCGTGGCGGAGTGCATCACCTCGCTGCTGTTTCCCTTCCAGTGGCCGCACGTGTACGCCCCGATCCTGCCCGCCTCGCTGCACCACTTCCTCGACGCGCCCGTCCCGTTCGTGATGGGGCTGCACGCCGACTGCGACAGCAGCTTCCGGATCGGCAGCGAGGCGAACCTCTGCTACGTCGACATCGACAAGAAGTCGGTCCAGCTGCCGGAGGAGCTGCCCTCCTTCCCGTACCGGCACGATTTCATCTCGGAAATAACGGCCGTCCTTGACAAGTACTCGGTGCCGCGCGACCGCTCGCTCGATCCGCCCAGCATACTCAGCCCAAAGAATCTCCTCAAGGACCATGACATGATGACGGCGAGCTGTACGCTCCCGTCCGGCATGCACGTGCGCCGGAAGCATTCGCTGCACGACCTGCTCGACTGGGATCGGCCGAACTCGCCCGACCTGCCGCTACCGCCGACGGCCGTGCCGGCCCGCCCGGACGTACGGCAGCGCATCGTCGACATTGTGCGGCGCAGCGGCGGGGACGAGGTGGACAGCGGCGGCGGCCCGAACGAGGTCATGCCGAGCGCGAAGCAGAAGCAGCCCCTGTCCACCCTCGAGCAGTACTACGAAGATCTGAGACTGAACAACGCGTTGCGCGAAATTTTCCTCAACCGGTTCGTGCAGATGTTTGCCGCGTACGAGCATTTCGTTATACTTCCAAATCAGGTAGAGGCTTTACGCTTCGGTGGCGCGCTTGCGGGCGTCGTCGTCGACGTGTCCTTGAGGTCCAATCTAATTGCGTTCCCTTTCGCTTCCCCCCCGACAGAGCAAAGACGAATGGCTGACGAACCGGGAATCGCTGCACAACTTCGACAAGGCGTCGTTCCTGTCGGACCAACCGCAGCACCACCGCCCGTTCCTGTCCCGCTTTCTCGAGAGCCAAATGTTTGCCACACTCATCGACAACAAGATCATGCTGTCGTGGGGCGACGACCTGAACGGCTGCCCGCTGGTCGACAGCCTGAACGGTGACATGGAGTACAGCTTGAAGCTGTTTGATTCAAGGATCAAAATTTTACGGTAACTATGGACGGTGGCGCTTGGCCGTGACATTCGCTCACTTGCGTTCGCGTTGGGGCGCCGACCAACGGTATTGATTGCTGTGCTCTTCCTTTTGCTCGTTGCAGTAAGCGCTACGGCGGCGAAAGCATGATCCGCACCGCCAACTACGAACCGTGCATACTGGCCCGCGAGACACAGAAGCTGCTCGACAAACGGTTGCAGGCGGTCGACATGGAGGTTGCCCCGCCGAGCGAAATCCTGGACAAGCGGGCCCCCTACTACCGGAGCTTTCCGCTGCTGGAGAAATCCGTCCTCAACCAAGAGTGCGTCTCGAGGTACGAATAGTACGCGTAACGCGCTTTACCCCCGTTTGCTCTGTGTTTGTGTGTATGAGTGCCCCTGTGGCCAAGCTTCTCTTGCGCAGCGGAATCAGTGGCGCTGCTCGCGCTGGTTTGAGGCATGGTTTGTTTCCTTTTTCTCTTATTTTTTGTCGCTATCGAATGTGGGCCGGTCGGGTGCTCTGTCTTGTGTGGTGGTGTGTTTGAAGCTTCGGAGCGGAAGGATATTGCAGAGGCAGCCAAAGACATCAATGGTTGTTCAATTCAAGGTGCATTTTGCAACGCAATTTTATTAAGCCAGCAATTACGATCAAACACGCTTGATCGCGAACAAAAATCTGTCAATTTTGGTATTTTGGTTCCCAGTTTTCAATGGTGTTGATGCTCTTTTCTTTATGCTACGAATATGGTATTGTTTAAACATACTTTGGTTTGGTTTTATTGCTTCCTGGTCCTTGTGTACACCAACTAGAATCGAATCTACTTCCAGCAGGCACCGCGGACAAAGGGAAAGAGAAACAAACAAAACCCGCTCCTCCAACTACATGTGTAAATTCTGTTGTGATATAGTTGCAAAATGCTGCTCTAGATGCGTTAGAATGGGATTTTTCCCCCTTCGTCAAGTTTTATTATGTGCATACGTGTTTTTTTTTATATGTATGATAGTTTTCGTGTAAGTCGTCGTCTTCGTTTACGTATGAGCTAGTTCGTTTTAATGCAGTTTTAATATTACCGAAATAGGCAAGTAAGCTTTTTTTAAACACTGTTTTTAATGCGTAGTAGTACTTCGAAAGAGAAATCCTGTTCTTTTTTTTAGCTCTTTTATATTGTTATACTGTTGTGTTCGATTTTAATGTTTCCTTCTTGTGCTAGAATCTGTATTCCACTATTTTATAGCTATTTTACATTTGAAACAATAGTTGATACAATTTTAACAAATATAAATATGAATTTTCAGAGAGTGCCTTATAGCGCATAATAATTCAAAAACAGTTCAAAATTACCTTAAATTATTGATCTAGTAAAATATTATCACTTGCATTGAATCACTTTCGGACTGACCAACTAAAAGACAATGTCACCATGCAAAAAAGCATCCTCTATTTGCACCCTATTTGTAAAAAAAAGATTCCGTTCAAATACCGTTCAAATGTGATGTCGCGTGTGTCTCCTCCAGTAGCTTGTAACCCGTACTCTAGTTCGTACGTTTTTCTCTCTCTTAAGCAAGCGGTTTGCCGTGTGGCGTGTGATGCATGATTGTGACGTTTTTTGCATGAGCTGTTTTGCGTATGCGTGTGATGATACTTAGTTCGTAGATTGCATCCAGTAGATGGAACAGCACAAGGAAGAACCCAAATGGGTGCATCACCCGGCTCGTCGCCCTGTCCCAGCCGGCGACTTCAAACTGTAAGCAGCGCACCATCGCAGCAACACGAAACGAAATGCAATAAAAATCCTTATTTTTCCCCTAATTAACAAACACTCAGCGCGCAGTGCTGCGCGTTCGCTTTATTTTGTATTGCTTAAATGGTTAAGTTTTGTTTTTTGGCGCTTAAAAAGAAAATATGAAACCAAACTCGCGTTGCGACCTTTTGGAGACCTCCCCTGTGTGTGATCGCGGGAACACACACACACACACACCCCGAACAGAGCTAAGTGTTTGTAATGTTGTGCCAGGTAAGGATTTTTATTTGATTCTACTTTCGGTTTGTATTATACAACTTTTTTTTATTATTTTATTTATGTTTTGTTTGTTATATGTTTGGTTTTGGTTTGGTTTGGTTCACTTGTTTTCTCGCTTCCCATCACTATCACTCTCTGTTTGTGTGTTTGTTTGTAAATGAACTTCTGTACTAACAGACAATCATCTTTCAGGTTTTTGGTGCAGAAAAATAACTCACGGGACTCTGAAAAACAAACCCGCACACGCCAATTTGCTACAATGGTATCGATTAATACAATCCTTTCTCCCCCACTATTTTGCATTGCAGAGGCAACAGCTTGCGGCGCGTGAAGAACGGCAGCACGAAGTGGAAGGTGAAGGAGATCTCGTTAGACGGTGGAGGCAACGCGACAAACAACGTACCTGGACTGTCGAAGGATAGCGACGGCAACAAGTCCAACCGCAACTCGGCCAACCTGTCCGGGGCCGAAATCAGCCCGGCACTGCTGGCACAGGCCAACTGGACGTTTGTGGAGAAGCTGCTGAAGGTGAGTAGGAACACTGTTTGGGTGTTCAAATTTAAATCCCACATCTAAAACTTTTGCTTAACCTTCGCTTGCAGGACATCAAGAGCAAAACCAAGCGCATGCTGCTGGAAAAGATGGGCACGGAGGCGATCGAGCTCGGGCTCAGCGGGGAAGCGTCAGTGACGGGCGTGGAGGAAAACACGATGATTGCGTCGCTGTGCGACCTGCTCGAGAAGGTTTGGTCGCACGGGCTGATCAACAAGCAGGGCAAATCGGCCCTCTGGACCCATCTGGCCGCGTACCTCGAGATAAAGGACTGCCAGAATCCGGGCAAACACCAGATGGACAACAGCTATCTTACCCCAGGTATGCGTTTCGTGGGAGGGCGATAGGTGTAGGCAAAAATCACGGGACCAAAATCGAAGGCAGTTGCTTAGTCCCATTCATACAAATTTTGTTGCGTGCGAATCGATCGAAAATATCATCCTAAATCACATGGTACATTCTCTTTCAACACATACAGCCTTAGCGTGGACTGTCATGCGGAAGCGGATGGATTGTACGTGTAATGGTTACAGTTAAAACCTTTAAAGCTTACTTTTTACACTTGCATTTGCATGCGATTTGGAATTACTTTGCTGGGTTCCCGCCCACTCCCTTTCATTTGCCTTTTTTGCTGAGCTGTGACGTCGTTTCTGTTCTATCAATTTTCCTATTTTTATTTATCTTTTATTTACACATTCTCTTTCGTTCGAACGATGCGCGCTTCTTGCTCTCCGCAAACTCTCTCCAACTCTCTAACGAACGTGGCCGCACGCAGAGAAAGCACGCAGCAACTCGGAAACGCGCTATCGCACCCTAAAGCCACCGAAAAGTGGCCCCAGCGTGGCGCCCGGTGGCTTTCACAAGTATCACACTACCATTGCGCACAAAATACGCCGGCTGCACAAGGGCAGCTTCGGCCCAACCGGGAGCGACACGCGCCTCTACTCAGCCTCGTCGGCGGAAACGGTACCAACGTCGCCCGGTCGCTTTACTAACTTTATGTTGTCCGATGTCGTTGCTTCCTTTGTCGGTATGCGTAATGGGTCGGTAGCTAACCTGTTTGCCACGCGCAGTCACTGCGGTGAGTAATGTGTGCTCTAGCCTCCGTCGTCACGTGTCCCGCGTTTCTCACGGTATTGTGGTGTGCCTCCCGGTATAAATAATCCCGGCTCCTGCTACTCGTGGCCCGCGTGTGTGTGTGGTTCTTTTCGCTTTCGGGTTATCGCTAGGCGTAGATGTATTCTAACGGCAAGGAAAAACAAATTGTTTCGCGGGTGAAAGAACGTGTGACTGACATTGCACCTCAACAGTTTGGAGATTGCACAGCAGAAAGCTTCACCCATGTTTGATTTAATATGTTTGCTTTTTTGTGTTTGTGTGTGAATTTACTCTTTTTTACTCTTTTGATTTTTTGGTAATATGCTTTTTTTCAATAGTGTTTGCTCTGTTTTCGAAACAAATACTATATGGTTCCCTTCAATAATGTTCCTCTCGCGATGCTTTCACCAGATCTCTCATCGTTAGCTATCGAGCCGCAGCTGCCACCGCCTTCACCTACCCGCGGACGGTCCAAATCCCGCGAACGCAAAAGTCTTGGCCCGGAGCAGCTACGACCACTGCCCGAGTCGCTCGAGTTTGACATCCGGTATGTGTGTTTGCAAAAAGGCAATTTCTTCCCAAAAAACCTAATTCCCTTTTCGATTTACTTTCCGCTTCTCCAGCAACATTCTCGCAATGACGGACATTAAAACGCACATCGGCTACGCTCGTGCCTGGGTACGGTTGGCGCTCGAGAAGAAGGTGCTGTCGCGCCACCTTCGCACCCTGCTGTCCGATGCCGCGCTGCTGCGCCAGCTGTACAAGCGGTCCGCGTTCGTGCGCTGCGACGACGAGGTGGAACAGTTCCTGTACCATCTGCTGACGCTGAACGCGGTGGACTACTTCTGCTTTACCAACACGTACCCGACGACCAAGCTGCCGTACCGGGTCGTTATCTTCCCGTCGAAAAAGTCCAGCGCGGCGACCACGTCGGCGAACGTGTGGATAGCGATATCGGGCAGCCTGGGCGAAACGCAGATCATCAACGTGCCGCGCCACTCGCTCGAGTTTGTGTTTCATGTAAGAATAGTGTGCAAAGCGAAGAGATTATCTTTTACTTTAATTGGTTTTTATTGTTAATTTTGCAGCACAAAACGCTTGGCATCTTAACGTCGTTAAGAATCGGACACGACGATACGGGAATGTCCTCGAAGTGGTTGGTGGAGCATGTCGTTATCAGGAACGAAGTCACTGGACACACTTACAAGTGAGTGTTCTCTTTAACCCAGTGCTGCAAAATGTCACTGTCAATGTCGTAAAAAATTCTGACTGAAACAAAATCCATATCAGCGTCACGTACTCAATTGTGATGATCAGAGATGATGTTCAAATGGTTGATGTGTCCAATACATGCTTGGTGGCATTTTAGCAACCAACGCTTGGTCAGTCACACTTTGCCACGAGATTTTTACTGTGATCGGTTCTGCAAAATGTCACTGACATAGTCGTGACAAATTCCGACTGAAACAAAACCCATGTCAGCGTCACGAGCTCTACTGTGATGATCAGAGGTGAAACTCAAACAGTTGTTACGACCACCACAAGTTGGGTGACATTTTGTGCAACCAACTCTTGGTCAGTCAGTTGGTCGCGACATTTTCTGTCGGTGATCATCACGATGCGAGTGGCCCCAAGCAACAAAATGAGCAAGTTGTCTAGCTCTGTTTGACCCGACAGAGAGAGAGAGATAGCATGCTCATTTTGTTGCTTTGGGTATTGCCAAGTATATTACAAAAATGTCATGATTATCACCAACAGAAAATGTCATGTTCAAGTGAGTAACCAAGAGTTGAGTGCTAAACAAAATGTCATCAAGCCTATGATTGGTCCACCAACTGTTTGAGTCTTACCTCTGATCATCTCAGTTGTGTACGTGAGCTGATTTGAGCTTCGTTTCAGTCATGAGTGTTGGTGACATAAACAGTGGCAGCACTGTTGACAGCCACAAAAAGTCATGATTATGTTTGCGACGACATAATCACCAGCTTGTTTATGCTCAAAGCTTGTTCGTCAAGGTTACGCGTTGGACACAAGCATTCGCATGTCGTTTGTGGTGATTATCACGTGATGTTCATGACATTTTGCAGCACTGTTTTTACCACTTAAAAAACAGACAACAGCTTTAATGCAATCTGCTCGTTCGCTTCCTTTCCCTTTCCCGACAGATTCCCGTGCGGCCGTTGGCTTGGTCGCGGTATCGACGACGGTTCAATCGAGCGGCTACTGATCGGCCAGCTCGTCCCGCGCACCGTCGACAGCGAGGAGCTGGTGGA
This sequence comes from Anopheles melas, assembly GCA_000473525.2. Lineage (NCBI taxonomy): Eukaryota > Metazoa > Arthropoda > Insecta > Diptera > Culicidae > Anopheles > Anopheles melas. The sequence continues at coordinate 4,372 of AXCO02006978.1, read as the reverse complement.
GGCGTGCCGCACGCCACCGCGCACCCGCAGCCCCAGCATCCAGCGGCCGGAGGTACGCCCGTCCGACATACAGCACATGCTGGGCGATTGCGTCAACGCGATCGTCAAGTGGCACTACCGGCCGAGCCGGGACCGGGACGCCAGCTCGCTAACGAACCTGCTGTGCGGTGAGAACGGGCTGGTCAAGTGTCTCGAGCAGGCGTTCCTGTGCGGGTTCCGCTCGTCCCGCCTGTTCGGCCGCAACTTCTACCTGTGGGACTACTTTGTGCGGGTGAAGGAACAGTTCGAGATTTGCTTGGTGGAGGAATCGGTCGAAACGGTGCGCGGTGGTGGCGGCGGTACCTCCAGCTCACCGCCCACCAGTGGCTCGAGCCCGGAATCGCCGCCCCAGGGAACAACAAGCCAGCTCGGTGGTGGTGGTGGTGTTGGTGGTGTTGGCGGTGTCGCCCTATCGCCCGTCGCACGGCAGGAGCTATCGGCCGTGTGGCACTGCTACTGCCACCTGATGGACGAGATCAATAACGTTAAGCAAACGCTCGGCAAGGACGGTCGGTTCCAATTGTTTATCTGTTTGAGTTTGAGGTAAAGACAACTAATTTTGTTATCAGTTTTTGTGTGTGGTTAGCTATGTTTTTCCGTTTAAGATTTTGCTGCTTTTTAATATGTAAAAATTGGCTTAAAATACTAATTTAATACAATTAATCTCACGCACACACACGTCTCCCAGGGAACATCTCCTGCACCGGATGCTGGTGCCGATGGCGTGCACGCGCGTAACGGCCGAGATGTACGAGGAGCAGAGCTTCCTGCGGAAGAAGGGTCTGCTAACATTCCTGCGCCAAATACTGGAACCGTTGGACGAATTTCACATCGTGTTGGAAAACTCGATTACTCAAGGTATCGGATCTCACTGTTAGGCTGGATTGGGTCCATATTCGATTTCGAGCGGTGAGCGGCATCTGCCAAAACCAACAAATACTCTACCTATACCAAATCATACCCCAGAAGCTTAAGGGGGCTTGTCTCAGGAGAGAGGTGTTTGAATTTCACGGGTTTGAAAATGTAAGCGTTGTACGTACGTGTCGATTTACTGTGAATGCTCTAGCAAAAGCACAGAATAATACTACTGCAGGATCAGTGAAGCGGAAGTAGAATCTTCTCGTCGTGAAATTAAGTGTATATTTTATTTTTTTATATTTTCTTAAGCAATCATGGCAGAAGTAGTGTAACGTAGACGAAAGCCCTGTGGTAACTATAGATTTCTATTTTGTATATTCCGCTGCATCTTCATGATACGTTAGTGGGGGAGAGATTTTGTTTAATGCAAACCGATTTCCGGTCGAGCATTGGGCACAGAATAGCAAAAGAGACTGGTGACTGGTGGTCTCTATCATACCTTTTGGTTGTGTTTTAGCTTGTAGGGAAAACGGGACAGTTTGTTTTACTCGCAATCAATCTAGGCCAAATGATTTTACTGTTTAAGGTTTAATTACTACACACATACCCCCGGGCACTCAGAGACAAGGACTGAAGCAGGGCGAGAGATTATCTGTCAATTGTCCTCCCGTGCGGTACTCAATCCCTCAATCTCCCAAGAGATACTGTGGCCAAATAAGGATGGGAGGACGGGCTGGGAAGTTAATGTGTTTTTCGTTGCGTGTTTTGAGTCGTTTTTTGTTTTGTTTTGTTTCATCTTTTGCTTTTCCAGTTGTGTATGTTGTTAACGTGCTTTCTGTGTTTTGCAATCATAAAAATTGCGAACGGATTTTAGCTTTTTGTTTGTTTGTTTGTTTTTAATCTGCTGGGGAGGGATCATTTGAAAATAGTCATCGACGAAATCAACTGTGCCAAAAGGAGCGCTGTGTCTCTCCGGTGTGGTGCTGCAGTAGAGTAGCGACACGCATTAATCCTCTTCATTAAAACGTAATGAAAACGGAAACTAGACCAGTAGGGAGTGATGAGAAAGGAGAATTTGATCGTACAACCCAACTATATGGGTGTGTGTGGGTTGATTTAATTCTTTCCGTTCATTCCGCTCTACATCCATTTCGAGAGTCTGCCCTCCAATGTTGCGAGAATACACAATCTCCTTATAAATCTCCAGTGATGAGTGTTTCGTGTCACCCATGCTGATATTAGTCAATCGAAACGTACACATATTTAGATCTGGTTAGTGGGTTAGTGGAAACATTTAGCTCGTGTGTACGGTGTGTGCCCTACCGTACCGCATCGTCCCCTTTCACTGTGTCTTCGTGAGCATGAAATGTAAACCATAACAAAGAGAAGAAAATAAACAAAAAATCGTCATCCATTGCCGTTAATGGTTAGCATGTAGTGAACGAGGACAAAATGTTATTATACAACTGCTGCTGTGTATGGAAAATTGAGAACAAAACAGTGCAACTAATGTGGTAATGCGTAACGTAATTCAAGGATGTCCACAAACTACGAGATGTATAAGGATGCAGCTGAGGCAGAGATTGGGAGTTGAGTAAAAACCAACAATTGGGTATTTTATATTATTTTCTACAAAAATTCATGACATATACACATAATTTTCAGTCACTTTAACCCTCCTTATCTTCGAATTTTATGGTGATTCGCACAGAATCAATTTGTGTTGACTCAGCATAAAATGTGTTCTGCGATGTTTCGCTGTGCTGAACCTTTGAGGGGAGAGTACTACGACAGCTTTAAGGGTGCATCTTAAGGAAGTGATCGTCTGGTTAGCTTCCGTTGAATACTTCCATTGAAATCGTAGCCTATGCTTGTAACGTTCCTTTTTTGCTTTTACTCTATCTATGTGCGCAACTGCAGGGAGCTCACTTTTTTGCTGGGGCAAAGTTTTATATCGAACACATTATAGGCTTAATTATAGGCCTTCAAATAAATATCACACAAAGTTTTATATCGAACACATTATAGGCTTAATTATAGGCCTTCAAATAAATATCACATTCATCCAAATCCTTGGTATGTACCAGAACCTATACCAGACATGAAACATACCCTGTATTGATCTAGGAGCTTAAAACTCAATGCTATCTCGGTCCTGTGATAGTTATGTGACTTATTCTAGTCTTTAGACCACCACGTTCTACACTGACCTGGTCATATAACAGATCCAGGATCCTGGTCATGTAACAGATGTCTAACAGATGTCTTATCTCCGTCCTGATAGACCTATTTAGCCCTGAAATCAACTCAAACCCGGTCCAAGAATCCAAATACAACTAACCTTAGTGAAGAAAAGAATCCGATCACGAAGTTTTTTTGGTTCTGAAGCTGAGGTCCTAACCAAGGACCGACGCCCAAGGATCTGAACGAATTCTAGGAGTTATCTCGACTTTGAACTGCTCCCTAAAACTGATTAATATCTCAATCTGGTTGAATTATGTTGATCTCTGACCTTCAGCAATTCAATCTTTCCGAAATCAACACTAAGTGTTTCCCAACCCTATATCTGATACCAATACAACATGAGTTCTGGCACTGATTTTGAACTAACTCAGAATCCATCATTATGTATACAAGAATTGATCCGACGTATGATCCAAACTGATGTAGTGTTCCTAATACTTATAATTGAATTCAGGACCAAGGTTCTTCATCAAGAATCAATCTCTATTCAAATCTTTTTACTACTTGGTACTTGAAGTTATCTCAATCAGAAGCAAGAACTGATACCTGATACATCTTGGTCCAAAAACTCCTTAAAAGGTATTGCATCAAAAGCGTCGTTTCCATTTTGGTACGGTAACTAATAAATCGGTAATGGACATAATGCAGAAACTACCTTGGTTCAAGAACTGCTCCTCAACTCCATTGTCTGTCAGCATTAATTTGCTTTTCAGTAACAATTTAAAAAAATAACCCGCAGAGATAGACTAAATACAGCCGTCAAGTACGATTTCAACAGTGGTTTTCGTATTGCCTCATCCACTGTACGAAAAATAAACCTTTACACACTTGTACCGCCACACCGCACACTGTAACGTCTTTTTCAAATGTCCATCGCGCAAAGCTTTCGTTTTTGTTGCCTTCCCCCCCACCCAATCGAAAGCTCGCACGATTGTTGACAGGCGTTCCCCCCGCCCAGTTCGCGCTGTCAGTCAGCTGACAGGCGGTGTTGGCAAATGTGACCAGAGTGACCAGAAATAACGATTTATCTGTATTCCTACCGATTTTTCATATGCCTACCGATTTACAGATAAGCCTCCTAAAACTACCGATTTTTCATTTACCCTACCGAAAATCACAGAATTTTGATTTTTCAGTCGTTTAAGCTTAATCTGAGGCGCTTGGGATGCTGTTTCAAGGATTGCTAACCTCATTTGTTACTTATCGCGCTGATGCACGTTTGTTTGCCTCG
>AXCO02006977.1:0-18054 GCA_000473525.2 Anopheles melas | reverse complement strand
CTAGGTAAGGAAGACTCACTGGAATAACAGATGTCGTAAAACGAACCATTTAACTAGAGTTGAATCTTGGTGTTTTTGTATGGCTATGGGTGTGTCGTGTGTTGCGGTTTCTGTACGGTTAGGGTTGTTTTTTTTTTGCTATGAGAGTCTTGCGCGCGAACCATATGAACACATTTTAAAACACTAAGTGTCTCACCGTCTTGCGCCGGTGCAATCGTTTGAAGCGTATGTAACTATAGCAAGATATTTGTCCAAATTAGCATAAACCAAACCCACGTTACACACACGCTCTCTCTATCTCTCTCTCTCTCTCTTTCCCCGTCATTTCCTAATCACGAGTAACGAAAATTAAATATTCATTATATACCAATATAATATGCACCTATATATATGTAACTTGGTTATATACATATATATATACCTCTATGTATGTATAAATGCTTTTTTTCTGCATGTATAAGTATAGAACTGTACTATAATCTCTTCGCTGTGGAATGGTTTGCCTGCAGACACTCCATGATTTTTTTTTGCTGTGCACGTTACAAATGCTGCTGCCAGAGTAATATATAATTATTTCTAGGTGTGTGTCTGTGAGTTCTGTACCTATGTACTTGCTTGATTTTAACCCTCATTTTTCTAATTTTTTATTTACCTTCTTTTTCACTATTTTGATTTGCATTCTTTGTAGAGTTGAGCAACTCACAGTTTTTTTATGGTTTTGGTGTAAAACAAACAAAAAACAAACTTAAAATTATGTTTAAACTACGAATGTTCCATTTTGAATTCCTGTCCGACCTGGTTTTGTGAGTGATAGCGATAGCGTAAAACCCTACGAGTAAAAGTCGTTTTTTTGCTCTCGCTCTCTTCTGATGTCTTCGTAACTAGCAGAAGTGGTGCAAGGATCTGCAGTGTACTCGACCGAATTTACGTATTTTAGCTACAAGTACAAAACACCGTGCCAGTGTCGCATCACACACCGCAATTTGGTGGGTTCTGGTCGCGCTCCGTGTGCAGGTGTGGAAGTATATAAATTGAATAGCAAATGTCCGACAAAACGTGCAGTGCTGTCCTTCTCCCCCCGCCTATGCACATAAAATAGTGAAAAAACTGACTAATTTTGAAATGCATGTATAAGTAGTGTAAACCATTTGGCTTTTTTTGTTGTTGTTGTTGTTGCAAGGAACATATCAGAGTAAGTGACAGCTCTAAGTGTAAAGATATTGTTCGTCCCGCATCAGTGTCGCATCGCTGCCCTCCTCTACTACACGCCACCATTTTCTTCCCGTTCGCGCGCACCGAATAGTGTGGTTCGGTAGTTTTGATTGAGACGCTCACTTATTGTTGCAGAGTAGTGCGTGCGTTAGTATACATGGTTCGATTCGGTCGGCTCGGTCTACCCCGCATCGCTATCGAAAACTTGTCCCCCCATTGTCGAGGCAGGACTTCAGGTCGGCGAAAACGAATGTTAATAGCATCGTGGTTTTTTCTTCTGCAGTTGTGACTGTACTGGTAGCAATTAGTAAATAGTTGAAGTAGTGTGGTATACCTAGTAATAGTAGTTGTTGTAGTTTTAGTTTCAGCGTCACCAGTAGATAGTATTAGTAGTAGTAGTTGTAGCAGTAGTAGTAGTAGTAGTAGAAGCAGCCGCAGCTACTGCAGCACAAAAACACACACTATGACGAATAGTAGTGACAGATAGTAGACACTAGAGTGCGTAACAACTAAAAGAGAAGAACAAAACAAAAAAATCGTTCTAAAAATTATCGCATCAAATAACGAAAACATCGTTTTGCAAAACGGCCGACAATGCACTAAACATTCTCTATCATTTAACACACATCGTCGGTAGTCTAGCTGCTCCTTGCAAGCGCACAGCTCTCACCACTACCCTTACTTTTAACAATCTTTTGACACTGTACGTGATGATTCCGCGTCCAACAATGAACGGAAACAGTCACCCCAGCAACGTCAACCTACAGTCGCAGTACATTGCTATATCGTTGTGCTATAACGCATCCCGCTGGCGCTACTGTAACAGAATTCCTTTTTGGCTTGCTTTTTTTACTTTTTTGGGTGTATGCATATTCCTTCGCCTACTCTACGTGTGGGAGCTGTTCAATCTCAATTGGTAATAAATAGTTTCCCAGCAGTGAGTGAGTTTGGCATTCCTTTATCTCTTGGCTTTGGGTTTCTTGGAATTCCGTGTGCGTATTGCACTGCAACCAGTTGCATCCAAACAACTAACAACACCCAGTGTCGTTACGTGTTAGCTGAAACCTATCACTAAGCTGCATTGATTTTCTGACAGACTTGCTGCGGTTATCCTATTTGGGTACTCTTCAATAACGTTCACGCGTAACTTGCCTCTACTGAAAGTGAAAGTGCGTTTGCCAAATATGTGTGTGTGTGTTTCACACACTTCCGTTTGCTATATCAATGCCTGCGCACGCAGACACACACGCACAGAGCAGCATTTTTTCACCCGATTGCAACGGTGCAACGGCGCATTCTAACGTGTGCACGCGCACGCTTTTTTAAGTATATATGTATATATATATATATTTCTCCTATCTGTATTTTCTTATATAGTTTTGTATTTCTTTGTTATCATAATTATTTGTTGCACCTATTCGATTTGCTTCTTCTAGTAAGAGAGTCGTGTAGTTTTTTTTTGCTTGCAGTTTGCACCGTGAAAGAGCAAATTTATAATTTTATATTCGAACTCTATGACAAGTTTGTTCTGTAGTTGTTTCTTGTTTTACTCTCTTTATCCCACTATCTCGCTTTTCCTCTGTCACGCATATATTAAACATATACGTGATTTTAAACTTTTGCTACTTAAAGTAACGCTTCCTTAAATTTTCTCTCTACATTATTCCCCCTTCGCTCCGTTTCTCCAATTCCCTCTTTTTCCTCCACACGTGCACGCACACGTACACTTATGTGCACATCCATGCATGCTCAGCCTGCTTATCATTGTAAGTATTGATTTTGTTTTGTTTAAAACACAATTAAAATAATTTACCATTACACCATCTACATATAGATGAGTAGTCCTCAATATAAAAGTACTTTAATCAAGTCGTTCGATTTATCTTCTGCTACTTCTTCTTCTTCTTCCCTTGCAGTACACTTAGTATACTAGTTCCAAAAATACAACACTACAGTATCAAACAGCGTCCTCGTATCAAATCAAGATGCTTGATTATAATATACGTCCTCTCTATTCCCCGCGTGCGTCCCTTCCTTTATCGCGTTCAATCGGTGCCGTGTTTTTGTTTGTTTGTTGGCTTTATCATTTTCATTGTTCATACCTTGTTCTAATTAATAAAAAAAAGTCCTGCTCCCGTGTCTCTCTTTACCCATGTTGTTGTCCCTGTTGTTTCCATTACATTACGCGCATTGTGCTTGCTTTTGGTGGTATTCGTTTACTCTTGTAACGTGTTCGTACGTTCGTTCGCAGCATTGATTGCAGTCTATTTTGCAGTTCGCATCACGGCGACCACTATTAGCCCTCGAATGTTTTGTTTGTTTGTTTGTTTTTGTTTTGCCCCATTTATGGTTTCCTTTAAAAAGGGGGAACCTTTGTTCTTTTCATACTACTAGCCTGTTGCTCAGGATATAGCACATTTGCTGCAATAAATTACTTTGCTGCATCGATTGATGGTGTAGAGTTTCGTGGCGCAGCTAGCCAGATGACGTTGGCTGTCGATGGTTGAAGTGTGTACGACGAACATGTGCGCATCGGTTGTATCAGCTGATGGTTTCTGTTGTGCCTCACATGAGCAGCAGCATCTTACACAGCTCTTGGTGCCTCTCTCACTCGCTTTTACCCATAACGGAGACACACGAAAGTTAGTATGATGAATGATTCGATAAAACCAAGGATAGAACACAGAAACCAGAGCAGCACGGCCTGCAGAAGGAACTACCGGTCGCGCAGTCACCCGGGTTCACTTCCTATTTTTGTGGTCTATTTGCTTGTGCTGCCTCCGGGATGGATGGTGCCAGAGCGTGGCAAAGGAAAGTAAACAGTTAAATAGACGGCAAACACCACACGGAGCCGCTCCCGTTTCTCCGGCGAAGGGACGATCCGAATTTCGGCGCGTCGTGCTCCGGGGGCTCTATTCACATTGGTCGTGCACACACACACACACCTTTCCAGCTAAGGTGTGGCCTTCCCGCGCAAAGAAATCGGTCCCGGGCGTCTGGCGCGTGCTTTGGCATCTATTTTTACTTAGTTTTGTTGTTTGCAAGCTACACTGCAAACGGGGAATTCGGCAGTACGTCAACGCTTTGATAATTGGAATCGCTTTTGCTTTTTAAAATGCTCGCTCCTCCCCCACTATCATACGCATTTGCTTTAACTAGAATCACTGCAAACTATTTTCATACGACGCGCGCTCTACTTATTTATAAAATATATGTATATATTTTATGCGTGTTTGTATATATGTATATATACTGTGTTTTCTCTCCCCCTTTCCTTGGTTTGCTTGGTTGCCGTCTGCCGCGGGTTGCTCGCGCAGGTAGTAAGCCGTGTTTATTGCACTATTATATGAGGAGCCGATAGAAGCACAGTGACGGTCGCTATTATTGTGAATAATGTAAACACGAAAAGGCAAAATCTGTAAAAACGCAAACAGGAAATGGTTAGTAGTGAAAAGGGAGAAAAGTAATCTAATTTTGGAGTGAAATTCGGAAGTCCTCGGCAAATAATAAATCTTCAAAATTCTTGTACTGTTTGAAAAAGGAAAAAGGAAAATTGAAGAAACTTAAACGGTTCTCCACACGCAAAGCTATCCTGACAAAAATGTAATGTTAATTTGAAAACCAACAAGTGTAAAAAAACCCGTCCATCTTCTTGCGTTTCCATACCACGGATGTGACGGAAACAAATATGGTAATTTAACTAAATTAATCGAAACGACACGTAACTCGAGTTTCAGTTGTACTAAATGCATAATACAACAACGCTAGAATATACTTTAGGCTTGGGAGTAATCGAAAACTAATGTTTAAACAAGACAAAATACGATATTACCCTCGGTTCGTTAAAAGATTGCAAGCAAAGATTTGTGTTATCCATCCAGCGATGGATAGTTTGGATTGCTCGAAAAAAATTCGTCGAAAGTTGCTAAACTTCCCCTACTGCCTACCGTGTCTTTGGAAGATATATTCTAGCAGAATATGGGCTGTTAAAAACACAGCTAACGGAAACTCTCAAGAACATGTTACAAAACATCTTCCTGCTTGTGGCTCGTTAATTTCCGTCAAAAAGTTTCGTGAATTCCAAGAATCATTCAAGAATCACCAAATTCGTTACTCATGATTCGCGGAAGGGTTCACGTGACTGTCATTAACGGCGATGTCCCCTACCTGTCAACAACCATCGCCGCGAACTTCCAGTCACTGATCAATTCCTGTTCCTCGTCCGCCTTCTTCATGCGATTCGTGATGAACTGCAATTCCTTCAGTATGTGGTGCAAATCCTTGTGCGAACATCCGGAACTGACGTTCTGCTCCTCGACCGTTGTTAGACGCGTAAAGCTACGTCGGCGAAAAGAACAGGGTGGTATTCGAAGGTAAAAAAAAAGAAACGGTATCATTGGAGGGGTTTCATCCAGCTGCTAAGCTTTACTTACACTGACCCTCCTATTGCGGTGGTCGAGCCAGAAATGCCGGAGCAGGGGTGGCGAAAATCGTCATCGATATCCAGCACGTTCGCTAGCAGCGATTTCGAGGATCGCTCCTTCAGCTCCAGCTCCTTCATCCGATTGCTCAGGATGATGGTTTTGCGCGTGATCTTTCGCCCCGGTCGACCCATCCGCAGTATCCACGGAAGCCACTGGAGGAAAACGGATTTGATCTGCGGTGGAAAATAAAAGGCAGGATGAGCAAATAACATCTTGGTCTCGCTGCAGTGCGTGCGACTGCTCACCCAGGGAGGCATCTCGTGGATATCGGCGGTCCGGTGATGGTAGTTCAGTACGACAACCGTCAGCACGACCGACGAGGCGACCATGAACATAATGCAGTTGAAGTACGTTCCTGGAATATGTTGCATTACAAAAAAAATACAATTAGGGACGAGCGAGCCAAGTGTGGTGCACTAAACGACAGGCAGAATTTGAGATGGAAAAGGCAAACTACTGTTTTTTTTATAAACTAAACAATCATTCCAAAAATCGAAAGCGAACGATAGAATCCGTCACACAACCAACAACCGACAACAATGATGCATCGAAAGGATAATAATCAAAAACCAAACTGAAATGAACAAAAACTAACAATAACAAAACATACGAAATTCTATAAACATGCTGGAATCATGCAGAGAGCACTAGTAGCACAGGACTAGGGACAGGGCGTGTGCCATTACGAAGAATTGAGCCGAGAAGCATGCAATCGTCGGTGATGAGAGTGGCTTGATGGATTGTAAAAAAATGGCAAGAATCAACATTCCGACAGCAACTTCCGTTTTGTGATGCTGGTACTGCAGCGGACATTTTTGCGGTTAATTTCCGACCAAAAAACACACCCACGATTAAGAAGGGAGGAGCAGCAACGTATGTTATTTCTTCATAAGAAATCGACCTAGAACGCTTCGAAGTATCTGTGCGGTTCTACGTGCCAGAGATATTGGCTCTCCATTATAGTAACTGGAGAGGTAGACCAATAATTTCTGCTACACTGGCTTGAACCACTGTCTCTCTCTCTTTTGTGTTTTCATCATTAGTGGAACATGAGCGAGATACGATTCGCCATGATGTCGGCGGTATGTACATTCACTACATTTTGGAGCGTTTTGCGCGATTTGAGAATTCATACGCAGATTATCAACACTTTTGGATGCGGGGTGGGCGAGAGGGGGGGGGGGGGGGGGGGATGTGAAGTCTTCTATAAGCAAGAGCTAGCGGATGACAAATAATAATAACAACAACTCATATAAAGTGAAGCACATTTTCAAACAGAAACTCGATAGAGCGCATAACTTTTGGTCAGCTATAAAAATTATCTTTACACATTATTAGCAGTAGAAGGACAGAAGTAGCACAAATATGTATTTACATTACAGTGGATTTTGTTATGTGAACATTTGGAAGGTTTAAAGCAAACTGGAATCGCAGAGACACAACACAACACCGCCAAGAAAAGCCCGAAAAGCAGAAACGCACAAACCCCCAACAAGCTGAGCAGTGAAACAAGCCCAAGAGAGAAAGAGAAAGAGAGACAGAGGGGAGCTGCATTGCAATATCGAACCAGGATCGGCTCAGAATTCTGTGTGCCCTAGTCTGAACGCCCAAATGCCTTGCGATAGGCAATGATTTATTTAATCGAATCATCGTTTGCTAAAACGCAAACATGCACACATCCACACCCACATATAGATACTTCGTTACGTAAAAAAAACCCACAACACTATGCCCAAACAGGTGGTGTTGTCGGTTAATGGATAAAGACTTGAACACCTGCGACAAAACCTTGAATCGATCGGTGGAAGGGCCAGATGTGACTTATGTTCGCCTCATCATCGAACTCTAAAATGGGGGGGGGGGGATCAAGCGCGCAGGGACGGGAAAACTGTGCAAAACTTTCATTAGCCTACGCCCGAGAAAACGAACCCAAGAAATTCAAAATGAAACAGAAATAATGCACTAAAATTACGGGCAAACTCTGCAACAGAACGGAACCTCTTAGGATGTGAGTAGTAGAAAGCAAACAAAACAAACCATGCGAGTAATTGCAAGGGGAGGGTGGAGGAGCATATGGCAGGATAAGTACATCTTGTTCCACCCGAAATTATGGTGGCAAGCTTGTTATGTGTATATGCATGATTGTGAGAGGATGATGTTTCAAGGAGAAATATATGATTTATGGTATTGTGCGCGGGATGGTGGAATGTACCAGGGACGCAAGGATGTGTGTGTGTATGGTTGATATGATATGGTAGCAAGTTAAGAGAGTGTTGTTTAAATCCGAAGGTTTGAGATGGCAGTTGTGCCTGGGTAACGTCTGTTTGTACATAATTATGTTCAGTACCTCGAAAGCTACAGTTTACTGATTAGCGTTATATACGTTCGTTTAGTAATTGTAGTAAAATGTGTGGATTCATATATAGATATGTATGGCTGTGCAGGGAGAAAGGGGTGGGGGGGGCACACCATACGAACTGTTATCGCTTAGTTTTTAGGTCGAGCTGCATTTTACACCTGTACACGCACACGCGCACTGCCGGTTAGCGGGAATGATACCGAATCATCCACCAGTTCGTTTAGCATTAAGTTCTGTTAAGATGGAAATTGTTATTGAATTATCCAGGTTTACTTAGTAGAGCTACTAGTAGAGCCTTTTTTTTGTTTTGATTGTTTGCTTGAGGGCGTGGTAGGAGTGGATAGATATTAATATACGTTTGTCTGTATTCAAATATGTTTTTTTTGTTTGGTTTAGTTTGTATAGTACTACTTTCTTTAGGCTATACCTAGCAAAGGGACTGCTTCGCTCGTTTTCGTAATAACATGTCCCACTAATAATGAAAACACAGTTTGAGATACCAGTATAGTAAGTCCTGTAAAAAATAACAAGAAAAACATCATCTTAAATCGTTGAACATTATAAGCTCTCTCTCTCTCTCTCTCTGTTTTCACTGGATCGGTAGTGTACAACAAAAGCAAGTTGTCTAATGAATCACAAATCGAGAGGCCGGTACAGGCACACCACATACTAAAATAGGACTGCTAACTGCAGGTTTTGCTCATTGGCACAATTCTTAGCAGTTTTGTGGCACGACTTTTCGGGTAAAGTTGGTAGACAGGTGTGTTAGGCACTGTTTAACTGTTGTGTGTTCAGGGGGGAGACCAACGACTAAAATCAACCCACGACGACGACAACGACGACGCCATATTTCCATAATGTTTGTTCGACAGCTTCCACACAGTGTTCGGAAACGGGTACTGATCGTAATAATTTGCCCGCAATATGGTTTGGTCTAGCAGCAGCAGCAGCAAACGTACAGAGACACAGGAGAGTTGGCTCCCTCTTTTTTGGCAGAATGTCATTTGAATTGGAAAAGTAAAGCAAGGAAGCAAAATTTATCACTGATGACACTACACAGAGTAAACGCAAGAAAGCAAAAGTGTTGTCCTACTGGTAGTGGTTTATGCATAAACATTTTTAAATTAGTTTCATTTACGCCTTAGTTAGTGAACATTATGCATCAGTTAAACCTCCCCTTGCATCAGTTCAACATTTATTTAGGCAACATTTTATTGGCTGTGTTAGTGATTGTTATGTTTTGTTTTAAGTTTTGTTCATGAGTTGTTTTGGTAAGAGTTGATGAAACGGATGTGTTAGTAAGCATTTTACAGTTTAGTTATTTTCCGGACAATAATTGAAATAAAAAAATGAATGCTAAAAAACACAAGATAAAAAAAACCTGAAAACTACACACAAATAAAAAGAAAAACCAAGCCACTATATATAGAGTGATAGAAAGAGAGATAGAGGTAGAACAAGATGCACATTGGCAAAAGGATTGTGTCAGGAATGGCTAACTGGAATAAAAAACGGAATAAGTAAATAGAATGGCAACCCCGTTCATCTAAATCATGCAATTTAGTAATTTGCAACTAGCCTGCAAATGATAACACTAAGATAAAGAATTTGGTAGACAAAAATAAAGGAAATGCGTACACTCCTATGCAGTGATATAAATATGTGTAATAATGGAGCATTGTAGCAGAGAGGAAAAGAAAGTACGTAAATCTAGTGCTAGAACAGTTTTGTAAAGAGGCTAATGTGAGAATGTATAAGAGATAGAGACCAAAAAGAATAAGAACATACTCTCCAGAGAACTAACAGAAAAATCTTCAAATGACATTAAAGGAATTGTTTGGAGCTAAGCTTTCGTCCATCGTTTACACACGAAAACGGAAGGTCCGCGAAATGTATTGCTTCTTTAGGCATTGGTTGCTTAACGCTTGTCTCATTACACATCGCATATATATTAGACTTGTATTATTATGACTTGGGATTTGAAATCTGCACTAATGCGTAGAAACGCTCTGTCAACGGTCCCGGCAAAACAGCTTTTCAGACAGTAGACAAATCACCACAATATCAATCAACGTAAATTGACAAAGCCAAGCATTCACACACACACACACAAAGACTATTACACAGTTATTCGGGACAACAGCTAAAATCATTCATCGTAAAAATGGTGGAGGAGCTCGAGAGAAACAAACAATAAAAATAGAAACAAACGGGGCAAAAAACCATCACAAAATGCCTAGCAATGGATGAGTTCAGTATCGGCTAACCTAGTAACGGAATTGCATCGGATACTTGAGGTAACGTCTCCGCAACTAAATTAAGGAATACAGTGAGTGATAGCAGTATAGTTACACCTGAAATGAAAGTGAAGTCGGTTTAGTTTACATATCACGTACTACACGCCGATTATGACGCTCGCCCGTGTTCGAATGATATCGTCATGATATGCATGGTTTTGTAAGACGAATGGAAATTTTAACTGGTGGGCTGGGACCTTATAACAGACAGGACGGGGGCAGTGCGCTGAGTTTGAGTATGTTGCCCCAAATCGGTGGAAGGATGGAAGATGGTGTTCCGTTAAATGCATATATCGAACAAAACAATGCGCCCTGTGTCGTGAAAATTCGGCAATAACACACAATATTGGGGAAATGGATCGATGGCTTCAAGAATCTACGAATGTAAGGGGCCAAGCAGATGATTTGGTTGATGCGTCGGATCGGATGTACAGGCCGGCCACGTGTTTTCCTGATCTCTGAACCACGAGGATCGCGACGCCGGCAGTAGTCGCAGATGATTGCTGCAAATACTCTTCCCAATTCTCCATACACTTACCAAGGGTCAACTTTTCTCCCGAGTCCGGTGGAAGCGTGAATCCGAGCAGGGCCATCGAAGAAATTAAGACGCATGGAACTATCAAATTGAAGAAGTAGTAAAGTGTCCGTCGTCGTATCTGTATCGTGAACGTTATGTCCACGTACGGCTCGGGACAACACTGATATGTTATTGTATTTTTCTTTCCGGGCATTCCTGTGAAGTGGACAAGAGTGAATAGATGTAGACTACGAGGTGACAATCATCTGCAGCATGTGCGGTATTACCATACCTATGAGATACCATTCGCCGTTCGTGATGAAATCCGACAGATCGCCTCCATCATCCGAGTTAAGTATGAGATCCAGCTGGAATTGGAAAACATCAGTCCATAATTAGTCATTCTTGTCATTTTTGGACTGTGAGACTATTAGGAGGCGCTAGCAGGACCCGCAGTTTCGCCTACCTGATTGCCATCGTACGTCCAGCTGCCGAACTTCATCTCACAGTGCTGGTCGTCGAACGGGAACCACGTGATGTCGATTTTGCACGTGCTCTTAAAAATACCGGGAGGAACATATAAACAGCTTCCATTGTTTTTCACAACTATGTTCGTATGATATGTTCCGTCGAATCCTTCATCAGCACTGGAATGTTTGCAGACGTGGGAGGGGTTAAGCGGAAAGCGATTAGCGATAAGAAGGGTTGCGACAAGAACAGCCTCATTTTGAGCTACCCTACCTACCTGTTGTACATCAGCACGTCCGGCTTCCAGAGTTTGTTCGGGGTAATTCTCAAATCCCTCACACCACCGTATTCGGAATCGTTCCAGCGCAAGTTGTAATCGTTCCATTCCTATAATGGGCCGTCGCCACGAAAATTGAATCAGTGGAGAGCTATTTTGGTTTCGAGGGCCAGGCCAGACAGATATATGCAGCACGTGCCCACCGTGTTGCGCTGGCAGCAGCACACGTGTGCCATCGACCCAGGAGGTAAGACCACCTCCCCAGTTGATGGGATTGGTTTAGTGTACAAAACAACTATTGGTTCTACGTATCATATATAGTATATATTGTGAAGCCATTGCGATAACCATATTTATGAACATTTACGAGTAGAAGCGGTAGTAGTAGCATTATGAGTATTATTAGCCAGGCATTTGCACCACATGCGGAAGGGGCGGCAGCCATAACTGCCAAACCGAGAGCTGATCGACCGACGATCGATACGTCAATCAGGCCTTTGGGATCTGGCCAGAACGAACCAGTTGCGATGCAACGGGCAGAGGAGGGAAAAGCATTCCATCAAAGCTAATGCAACAAGACTCAAATGCATAACGGGACAATATGCTAATGGCATTCCACACTACGCTACTTTTGAATCAGAATGGGGAAATTGAAAACCGCAAACTACAACTACAAACACAACACGAGCTCATGCAACATTTCAACGGTGAAGTTTTTTTTTAATATCAAATTACACAGGTATTGGGTTTAGTGTGTATCATATTTATATGATCGAGTGCATTATTGTCAGTTAGGTTAATTCAACAGGATTTTTTTAAATTATAAACTAGTTTTAACATGGTTTCATGTTGAAAAAACGGCATTACTATGTTAATTCTAAGTAGTCTTTATCTGTATGCAAAACATTGGTGTTATATAGGAATAATTCTAACAGACCTTTTCTTCGTCTTTTTATGGCATTACATCCAACCCTACTCATGGGTTACGCCACATATCGGACACCCAAAATTAAACCTATTTTTTCATGTAATTTTCTTTGATAAAATAGGATGACGAACGGTCTGAACAGGAAAGGCTCCTTTGTCCGGGCTTGTAAGAGCCGGTACGGTTTATAATTCGACCACCGAGACACATTGTATCACATACGTACACGGTGAACAAATATCTATCTAGTCTATGATGCTGAACTCTTATGGCTGCCAAGACCACCTTATCTAACGATAACTGTAATAACTCATTTCTTATTTTGCTAAGTGATGTTTTTATATGTTTTTTTTTTTTTTTTTAATTTTCTTATTGTAGACAAAAAGTATCATCCATTATTATAATGCAAGGGCATTGGATTAAATTCTAGCTATTGTTGGACATTAATTCTGTCGTATTATTTTTTTGTGTGTGAAGTATACTAAGCAGAGATTATTATTTCCCTTTTTCAAACAGCGTCATATTTTATGAGACAAAATAGAGCACACACTAAACGTATGGGTACTTTTCAGAACAAAATCTTTCTGTTCTGAAGCATCACAGTTCCAATCGGATCAAAGCACTAGACGATATAACAGGAACGAGGACAAAAACCAGGTGTAATAATTGTACATGTACATGTGTTCAACCAGCTACATTCAAACCAATAGCTAGATAGTAGAAGATTTTGTAACAGGAAACAGTGACAGCAGCAATAGTAATAGTATAAAGAGTAGAAATAGTAGTTAACCAATCGTACAGAGTTTCTAAGGGAGATAGAAAGGTGGCAGCAACTATGCAGCTGTACGCAGAGTACCCTAGGAAGCTGGTTAGTGTATGTTTGTGTTTGTTTGTTTTTTTTTTTTTTTAAGTTCATACTTTAGGAGAGCCAAACAAGGTTCGGTATGAAATAACTCGTTCGCAACGCTATGCATCCAAACACTCCTAAGCTTTTGTAAGTTAAGGTCTAAGGTATAGGTGGGCGATTAGAGTAAGTTTGTTTTGTTTTTGTGAGCTTTGGTTATTTATTCATAGATTGTCCGTTTATAAGCATGCAAACTTTACCGTGAAGACGTGTAACTTACCAACGACAGCCATATGTTCGTTATTAAAAGTTGATTCTTCTCGTCCTACAATCATCAATTTGCAGAAATGAATGGATTAAATCAAAGGAAACAAACGCTATTTGCATAAGAAAAACTGACAAATAACGACAAACGACAAACGATAAGAGAAAATAAACAAACAATCCGCTGGTGCTATCAAACAGAGCTTATCAAGGGCGGGAGGGGGAAATAGGTGACAGAAAAAAGAGACGAAAAAAATCGAAAAGGAAGTAGTAAAATGGTAATAACAAAACCGTGTAGATCGGTATTTCAAAATCGTACGCTGCAGGATCGCTTTGCAATGCGTTTGATTGGTGTCATCATAATGATAATAAATATAATCATAATAATTATAATACTAATGCAAAAAACACGGGTGTGAGGTAGCGAGTAAGAGGTAAGAATCAAAATCAATGGTTTAAAAAAAAATCTTCGAGACACGTAGAGATTAACATTATTCCTAATAAATCAGCTAGGTATTATCTAAAACACACACACACACCAGGTGAAGCTAAACACGCTGGCCACCGGCCCTCACAAAACTTTCACACGCACGCACAATCGAAGAAAATCGAGTTTAGTAAATACATGCAGATTATGAGTATTAGGATCTTGATTAAGGTTTGTAAAAAAGTAAACGACGTAAATCATCGACATTGTCTTCGAGGGGTTTGCATGTCTTTTTTGCTTTGTGAGGAAACTCGATTACAAAACAAAACAAAAAGTTTATTATATTACAAACGATAAATCTATGATTATGACATGTACCCATTTAAAAGCGACATAAACAGAGATGCCAAATAGCCTAGGCGCATTTTTTTTCAATTAAATATCTGGTTTTTATTTGATGGTTTAACACTTGTTTAAATCAGTAGTTTATTTTTTAAGTGGGGGAAGCTTTAATTTTGCTATTTAGTTAGTGAACCCTTTGCTGGGCTTTTGCTACGCATATGGTTTATAGTTATTAGGCAGGGGAATGATGGAGTGTTTGTTTTAGTGGGAAACGATTTCCCAGTTTTAAGATTACGAACTATTTAACGCGGACCCACAACGCGGCGGACTCCGCGCACCGTTCCTCGGGGAGGAATTTTAGACGCATCTACGCATGTGTTTTTGTTTGATGTTGCTTGGTTTAGCTTTATATTCGGTTAGTTAAAACCACAAATCACAAGTAAGTACACACAGCGAGTAGTGAAAAGTCCAGTAAGACACGACAATTATATTTCATAGCAAAATGCACTGGTGGGGTGGGACGGTTGGTTGTTTATATGCTTCGTATTAGAATTAGTAACACCACCATTGTCATTAGCGGGCTCTCGAGGCGTTCGAGTAGAAAGGATGACTTCTTCCGTTGTTATACAGTGTATAGGATTTTTGTGTCGCTGTACATATATGTGTGTGTGTTTGTAAAAATAGTACACACTTAGTGCACATGTTATGTTTTTGTTGTTGTGTACCTTAGTGATTGAGAAAAAAAGAAGCATGCATTGAACGAAAGATACAACATCGATAGATACGGAAACGTTGAAAGCCATAAAGTGTAAGCTGGAGCAAGCTCTTGTGCCTCAGAAGTTGACTGTTTGTTCCGCGCTCCCTGCGAACGAGAGCTGTGTATGTGTGTTGGTGTGTTTGTTTAGTAACTAATATCGAACGATAAAGATTGAGAAAGATAAAGAACCGGAGAATAGTTTGAAGAGCGAGGAGAAAGTTTGACACAAGTTTGTTCTGCTCGGTTTGCTTTTCGCAGCCGGCAGTGGAAGAAGTCATCCCTTCGTGTTCTCGCACAATCCCCCCATCCCCACGCGCGGGGTAAAGTAGGCGTAACTGTTCATAAATATAGGCTTCATCATCCCAATTGCGAAAACAAGTGTGTTTCCTAATCCAATAAACCCCTGGCAAGGGTGTTGGAGATACTTTATGGTATAATGCTGCGAAGAGCGTGTCGCTGCGCCCGGGTACATGCCACTTACCAGATTCAACCAAGCGTTGGTAGTGAGTATCTGATTTTTTTCGTCCTAGAATAGGTTCAATAACGGGTAACTTGATTATAATGCAACACACAACGCACACACACACACACACACATAAACACGAGAGAGGTATACACATGGTATACACGGGTAACAGAGAGCCCTGTACGAAGAGCCCTGCAGTGCTAAGCAAAATGCACAGACGCACGCACGTACGTGGCTAGCCCGGCTTCTCGGTACGGCACAGAAATCCGTGAGCGCGGGCGGATCGACACGAACGGGCACAGTAAAATTGTACAAAACAAAAAACCCAAGTCCAGTAGGGGAACAGAACAAAACCAAAACCGAAAACCGAAAACCAAAACCCAAAAATTGGAAAACAAAACGGAAAAAACCAATAGGTGGTTTTTTTTTGTTTGAAGCCGGAGAGAGCTACGGAGGGGGTGTGAGTGTCACAACGGGAGCACCACCGGCACGGGCAATACTCACAACATCGATTATTTGCTGCAGCGTCAGCCCGAACTTCACTTCCAGCGGATCGGACTCGTTGGCGACCGGGCGTTCGAGCGTGTTGTACGTTGCCAGTAGATTGTTCAGCAGTCGTTTCTCGTGCGGTCCCTGCAGGCTGTCTGCAATTTTGGCGTTGCGTCGTCGGAGGAAAACAGAGAAGAAAAAAAACCAAAGAGAAACCGAGAAACGAATGTCAGTGTGTGATCTCAAGTGGGCGCTGGAAGGTATAGATGAAGTAGACAGACTTACCCTTAATGTAGATGACCAGCAGACACAAAACGATGAGATACAAATCCATAACAAAATACATCGTTGAACGCAACGCCACTCGAAACTGTTCGCCGCGCTGAGCGATTACACATTTCACGCGCTTTTAATGAACTTCATCGGAAAGGCGAACAACAGCGGCAGCGGTGTGTGGTTTCTTGAACGCGAAGGAGGGAGGGGTGTTGCGCTTTTTTTTTTTTTTAGCTATTATTGTTGCTGCTTCCCGCCAATGTCGTGTGTATCCTTTCGTCCTTTCTACCCGGCCTGTCCGGTCAGTGGTCGGTGCAATGCGTCGCAACGATGGTGCGCATCCAGCCTCAATTCACACAGCGATGGCGTTCAATTCCTAGGTTACTCAGGCGCGGCAGGCGGGAGGTTACTCTTTCAATTCCACTGGCGTGTTACCATAAATCCAACAACCAACAATGTCAATCCGCTGGACGACGGCGGAATGCACGTGCATGGCAGTGCTACTGCGTACTGCGTGTGTTGCGTTCACTGCTACTGTGGCTGTGCCGCGCAATGTGTTGATCAGTTTGGGCGGGTACAGAGAACGGGTATGCAGCGCAAAAGTGCACATGCAAATTGAATTAGCAAAATGGGGCAAAAGTGTTGGAAAGCTTAATTTTCATCTGCTGGCCACGTGATCACGACCGGTAACCGTTGCCACGTCCACCAGTCTGCTTCGGCGATGTTCTATTGCTTGTACTGCAAAGAGGAAAGAGACAAGACAGATAGCGGGGAGAGAGAGAGAGAGAGAGAGAGAGAGAGAGAGAGAGAAAGAGAAAAAGAGATATGAAATTAATGGTTACAAATTTCGCAAATAATAAGCAGTAACAATAACGAAAACAAGCGAGTAATTAAGATACTTTGGCCATCTTTGGCGTAAAGTGGGCAAACAACTGGTTGACGTTATCGATGTTATCACACACACACACACACACATGCATGGGCACATAATATGGGGGAGGGTGGGTTAATCGATGTATCGAAACACTAATCTAACTTGCGCGCTCCCCACAGAATGAAATGAAATATGAATGCCAAGCGATGCTAAACCCCTTTGCCAAACTTCGATTTTAAAATGGCCACTAAATTGCCCAGAGTCGTTCTTCTTTAACGGTTGCAGATCGTATGCATATTTTATGCGAAGCAACCACCAACAAAGATGTGGGGCAAAGATGAGCGGCCGACGATGCTGCTGCCGTGTCTTGCTTACACATGTCGCCCTTCTGTGTGTTAAACACCACCAACCGTTCCTTTTTCGCGCACACACGCCTGGCAGGCACAACCTCCAATCCATCGATTCCTTCCACCTGACACACTGCTCTCCTGTCCACTCGACCCGCTCGATCTCCCCCCCCCCCCCCCAAGAAGTTTGCGCACCAGCAGTATGTTCCTCTCAGCCCGAGACGGCTTTTCGAGCACGCCAGTGTCCCAGTTTTGAAATTTTCATTCATTCATTCATTCACTGCGCTGCCCCTAACCTTACCGACCAGCAAATCTTAACCACCATCACCACCCGCTCGTCCATCTGTCCTTCCCTCGGGGAGGAGAGCGGAGAGCGCAGCATGTGATTTACAAGCCAAGCGGGATGGGGAAAATGGGATATTATATTTTTCT